>JAVCKT010003297.1:18642-41167 GCA_032273925.1 Rhynchotus rufescens | reverse complement strand
GGCAGTCCCTCCCAGCATCGCGGGTCTGCTCTGCACGGCGATGCAGACAGGCTCCGTGGAGGTTTAAAGCCAGGCGCAGACTGGGAAGTAGTCTGTGTTGTTACACAACACGCTCCACAGAGCTCCCCAGGAAGTCCCAGCTTAGGGCAGCACCAGTTCCTAGTACGTGAGCTTGCTCAAGTAAAGCCTGCATGGGACGGTCTCCTGCAGGATACGATAGATCTCTATTTTCATCCCCTACAAACACAGACGTGCGAGTGCCCAGACAGCCTCTTTTGCAGCACGGCCACAGCAGCCACGCAGGGCTTTGCAAAGGCAGAACCACAGAAGGCACAGAGGGAACTGTGCCCCACTCCCCACCACAAGACACAACTGCAGTGCCATCCAAGACCTACGTCCAGTCACAGGGGCTATCTTGTCAGATCACCACAGGCTGCACACTAATCCATCACACAAATATCTCCTACAACAGCTTCATTACTTGCCAACATACTCATGGTACCCATTCCCTGCATCCCTATCCTTCCCTGTGTCTGGGTAGGGATCTGAACCAGTGCCAGGGCTTCCTACACGGGGCAGGAACTCAGCAAGAAGGGAAACAGTGCAGTAAGACTAAATTCCAGCCAGGGTCTGTCTCCAATTGCTACGTGACAGCGAAGCCCAAATCGCAGGCAATGGACTCACAGGACTCCATTCCCATTTAGCTTGGGCTGGCGTGGCTGCTCCCTCCACAGTACTGACGGCTACTGGGAGGTGCCCGTGATCCTCAGGTGTTAATACCAACACAAACGGTAGTGACTGGGCAGCAGAAACCCAACCCCTGCAGGCAGAACTCCCTCTGTGCTCACTCAGCTCTCTGGGATCAGGACCCCCCGGTGCCACAGCACAAAGCTCAACTCATGCCACCTGAAAACAAGTTACTTCCTTTCTGATCCTTTTCTAACCCAGGCGGGTACAGCGGGCAGGCAGAACGGAGGGTGTTCTAGGTATCAGACACCAAACTATTCCAGCTCCCCTACTAACTCATCCCACAAACAAAGGCAAGTTATTTAGTCTCTTGCTGTTCTTCAGTTTTTGTGCTTCACATAAATTCCCTTAGTTCCCAGATGAAAGTCTGGGAGGGTTATTGCTCATCATTTCAACATACATCAAACGTTTTCTACCCACTTACAAACAGTACTGCTACTCAAACCCAAGGATGCACAAAAGCCTGCAAGACCATCCAAAACCATGCAGCCTGTGTGTCCACATGCTCCAAATGGTGCCCTTTCTTCTCTATTAAATTCACCTTTCTGTGTGGACTTCCCAAATTCCTGCTCATTCCGGTCACTCTGTGTGAGTCCCACTCCAGCTCTGCCATGCTCAGCACCTCTGTTGAATTCCCTACCTCACAAACCATCAACACTCAGCCTGTATATAAAGGAACACCAACGCAACCCAACTAAATACAATAATGTCCTTTACAATTGGCTGTAGAACCTTAACTTGTTCCTTTGTGGGCACATGTTGGGTAAGAGTCTGTAATTACTCGATGAAATACTACCCGTCACACAAGACTTCTTGTTCAGGGGACAGACAGGAGGGGAAGCTGAAATTATCCAGATAACCCTGGAGCTGAGACCTTGGTGCTTCTCAGAGTTCGATTCTGCAACTTCAGTAAAATTTTTTTTAATGCCTTTTGGGAGGTAAGTAGTAATTTGGGGATGGATTGCTTCCTGGCAGTTAATTTGTGTACTTTTGCAATAGCAAAGAAGAAAAACATTCCACAGAAATTCAGGTCAGGGACAAGATGCCTGATAAAACGTGGGACTAACTCACGCTACCACTGCATTTGCAAGGTCTGCCTTTTTTCCTACCACTCATCTCACTGGCAGCACTGCAACACCCCAAGATCCTACTGGTGGTTGCTTTGTTCATACTTCTAAATATCTGGTCTTTAAAGATGAAGAAAACTCTGCATCTGACATCGCCAAATGAGCAACACAGAGCAGAAAAAAAGGAGCCCGGATAGAAGCTTTAATGAAAAATAGGTTTAACATTTGAAGTCAGTCAAGTTAAACACTAGAATCCCCTGCCTGCATCAGTGAAGGCATTCAAGGTTAGACTATGGTGAGCAGCTCTAACAAAAGCAGAAGCGGCTGGGGATGTTCTTTCAAACTGGGCTTCTCGGCTCCCACAGCCTGCACCTACAGATCCTATCTCAGGGTAAAACTGGAGAATTTGCAGACGTCCTTCCAATTTATATGGATTTCCAGAGCTGCTGCCTTGCACTGTTACCATGGTGTGTCTGAGCAGCTACATTAGTGCAGAACTACCAACGACTCTCCCGCAGGAGAACCTGCTTCCCATCAGCTTTGTAGGCTCTGCAGAGCTCCCTGACTGCTCAGGTCCATGTCCCATTGGCTCTGGGGAGTTCCCAGCTTCTGCATGTAACTAAATTTAAAGGTCAAATCTTCACACCTCTGGGGTGGGAGGACTGGGGTGATTTCTTGTTTTCATTCCCTGAAGTCTGCTTGTGTGCCTGCCCTGAGCTGACCTCAGTTGGCCAGTGCAAGCTGTCACAGGACACTACTCCTGGACAGGTTTCGGAGCTGTTCAAGGCGCCTTCTCCTCCAGCTTGCCATGTACTGACATCCTCCGCTATAACTATTTGCACGACAGAAGCTCTCTACTGGATGCTGCACTGGACAGACTGACATGGTAATTTATTTACAAGTTTATCAGCGAAATGTCAGGGCACAAAGCAAACAACCACAGAGCATTTTCCTTAACATGCAGCCCTACTCTCACTTGAGACACACCACAAATGCTAAATCTAATTATTTAAGAAATAAACATACATTCTAAAATAATTTTAAGGAAGCTACACCTATCAATGGTATGTCAAAAGCATATCAACAGGTATGTCAAAAGCATATCACAATATGGACAGAAACCTGCTGGTTCTAAACACTTCTCTTTTCCGACTCCAAACACACAACTGCTTGTGCCCTACAGGCTTTCTACCTTTGGACTTGTTTTTGCCCTCATCTGTTTCAGCTTCAAGTTTGAGGCTGTGTGGTTTCAGGCGGCTGCCAACAGCCTGCATCTTGCTTATTGTCAGTCGATTCTGATTCACTTAAGGGCATCCGACACGGCGTGGCTTGCAGCCATCCCATCTCCGGCTGCTCTCCGCACCCCGGCGCTGCCAGGTTCCCCAGCTCATGAATGGGGAGCTTCCCTCCCCGCCCAGGCATCTCAGCCAGGCCCAGCCTGGGAAAGTCAAGGAAAGCCAAGGCTGCTGAAAGCAGCAGGAACGGTGACAAAGCTGGCATTGTTGTCCTGAAAACCCACTGGCTGCAGCCCACCCACCTCACTTCGGGATAACGGATATAAGGATGAATCCCAGCTTTTGTTTAAAAAAAATAATGTGTCTGCCTTTTGGAAAATGCCTTGAAAACGGTCACTGCTGCAAGCAAAAAGAGAAATGGGTGGGGAAAAGTCGCGTTGCTCAGGGTGGTCTTTAGGGTGTCAACCTCAGAGCAAGGTCACACTGGCACAGTTCATGGGAGGAAGGCAGCACATTCAGGATGCCACTGACTAGACTAGGGCATTCTTAAGCTCTTACACAGGTAAGATCATTCTTAGCAGGTACTTACAATTAGAAAACCTTGGACATATAATTTTTAAGGCTTCAGTGGCTACTGTGACCACTGAAGCATAGGCCAGAAAACAGCATTTCTAGCCAGCAATCCTCAAGAAAAAAAAAATAGCAGCTGGCTGCATTAAAATGTGTTATTTTTAAAAGTTCCACTATTGACTATGCTGGATGAATGAACAGTATTTACAGAGGGCTCCATCTGAACTGGTGAAAAACTTATCATTTGCAGTCTAATCTTACATTCAATAGTCTCTACTTGTTGAAATCCTTTTCCTAGACTCTTCCAGAGAAAATAGGATCTCAGTACAAACTGATGCTCCATGGTGTGCTTTGAGTCCAGGACTAAGTCATTTTTCCCGATTTTCTCAACAAACTTATATAAATCACCCAATAATCAAGTAAAAGCAATCCTACAGCTTAAAACAGGTGGATAAGTATTTATAGGACCACTAAGCATCATCCTAGTGGATCTACATTAAGTAGATGCCTCCATGTTTTCATAGTGCAGCTGTCCTGTAGCGCTGTTTTTGTGGTAAATCCAAGTGACATTAGTGGTACATTAGGAATCTGACACATCAATTAGTAATCCACTCACTTTTTCCAAATTCTACATCAGAAACTATCTGTGAATGCCAAATAGAGCTTGGGATCTCCATGAACATTTGTCAGGCTCAAGGCAAGAAGTAATAAATCTCAGCTTTTCAACACTCATGAGGAAGTCAGCCTTCAATAAAGCTCACAAGTATGACTCTCCAAAATTTATATTTTTGCCAACATGGATGTTAAATTTTGACCATTTTTTAAATAAAAGTATCAGAAACAAGTACCTACTCTTCCTTAATTTTTATTTTTAAATTTGAAGACAATCTGCCTTTATCTCTGCAATGTGTTTCCTTACATTTCTGTCACTTAATTTCTGCTTCATAGGTAAGGCCTGCAAACAACTTCTCTATTTTCATTCGATGTGTTGAAACAAGCCTGCTCAGAGTACCTTGCTGCAGCTCAATAAAAGAATGAGCAGAGGCCTAAGTGCAATGAAGAGATTCTTGTTGACTTCAAGATCAGAAAGACACCAATAAAATGGCCAAATTTTGAAAGAACTAGGTCAGTGGCAGAGGACAGCATACAGAGATGATTTTGATACTCAAGGAGGGCGATGAAAGACAAGTGGTATTTTACTCCT
Organism: Rhynchotus rufescens; assembly: GCA_032273925.1. Lineage (NCBI taxonomy): Eukaryota > Metazoa > Chordata > Aves > Tinamiformes > Tinamidae > Rhynchotus > Rhynchotus rufescens. The sequence continues at coordinate 36,344 of JAVCKT010003297.1, read as the reverse complement.
CTCTCTCTCTGCCTTTGGCATACCAGGGTTTGCTTATGCATGCATATAGCTGGACATAAGCAAGGGATGGAGGGCCCACTTTACTTCCTCTGCAATGGGATCTATGGGTCTTTTGGAGAAGAAAATTCCCCACAACAGCAAACTCTCTGCCCAAAGATCCTGCATCTGGACAGAGATGCTCCAGGGTCCTGATTTCCAGCTACTCTCTTTCAACCCCCTTCCAATATTTTGCACGTGCCTCTTGAAAATGCTTTCCAAGATGGAGACAAAAAAAGAAGACCAGAGAAAGGACAGTGCAGTCTCACCACCAAAAACGCACTCAGAAAAGAGAAGGGTGTCTGCCACATTCTGCACAGATGGAAAGCTGTATCTTAAAGCATCCCTATTTATGCTGTGGGTTTTTTGCAAGGCACTATTAGGGGGAACCTTGACAGGCTCTGCCAGGAAACTTGGCAAACACTGGGGCAGACCAATCTCATTCTTCTACACAGCTGGACTTTCTACAGCCCAAGTATTTTTCCTTCCTGGTCTTGGCCTGTCCAAAGATGAATGCTGAATTTCCCTTAACACTACCCACAGGTTAATTTGTTATTAAGCTTAGGCTCAGTTTAACATCTTGGCATGCAGTTTAAATAAAAACTAAAACCAAATGGCTGAAACCACCCTTGGTTTGGCTCAGCTGTCTTTGGTGTCACTGGAAGGTGAACAGGAGACTCATTTTCATCTTGTCGTTTTTGCTAGTAACTTAAATATCCTCCATTGAGGCAGCTTTGAAATACACTGCCATAAAATAATTAATTGTCATGGTACAGGATGGCCATAACCAGAACATAATATATTGGCTCTGACTTACCTATCAAATCCATATTACTGCTGGAGAAAGAGGATACCATCCTGAGGAACGTGCTCTACAGGATGTTGCTTGAGCAGAGAGGTTGGATGATCTCTAGAGGACCCTTCCAGCCTCAAACTGTTCTGTGATACAACAGGCAGAGAAGCCTTCAGCTTCTCACTGAAGGCACAGGGTGGGATTTCCCTCTTCCATCCAGATAGAGGCTAAAGGAATGAGCACTTGAAAATCCCATACGCGCAGCCTCTGCCCACATATAGATTTGTTCCCAGTCTAATCCTATACATTACACAGTTTTACTGTGACAAAGTGCAACCAGGGTGATGTCAATGGAAAAGGAAAAAGCCTCTAAGTATTATGAGTAAGTGTATATTACACTTAGCCTAGAAAGCAGTGAGCATGGTTCCTGACCTCTGGAGTAACTCATTAACTGCATTAAGAAGCTACAGTAAATTACTTTTCCAGTCCATTTTGTTTCCTTCTGTCCAGGGAATATTTATAAGCAGTTTCAAGTCCTCAGTCACCTGCAGAAAGTACCTAATAACCTCATTCTGCAAATTTCAAACTCCAGTGTATCATATTGTCAGCTATTTTTTCCAGTCAGTCTTCAAAGTGTGCTAGTCTGCTGCGACTGAGCTGATAAATCAAGTTACATGACAGTTTTTTCTGTTCATCAACTAATAGCATTTAAGCGATTTTCAAAATGTGGATATTTACAAATTCTGTCACAATAAATTATTTCACAAGCAAAGTTGAAACTGTAAGTAAAATATTTAATTATTAAATCCCTTGAGAGACACCCCTGAAATTTAAGAGAAAATTCAGCAAGTTCGAAGTTTTTGAGGTTATTGTCCTGGAAATGTTCTACTGTGCAAATACATGTAAAATTTGTTTCTAACTACTATTAACAATCATATCAGGAAACAAGACCTCTTCGCACTGCTCTAAATCAAAATGTAGAGGAGAAAATAGGGAATAGTGAAACTATAAAAGATTTGTGTGTGCTGAAATGAATATTACGTATATCTCAAAAAACTACTTCAACCATTTGCTTGATGAACCAGAGTTTTGAAATCATCACAAACATGCCACATCAGTAACTCCACTCATATGGTTCAAAATACAAGTTTACTACAGTGACATGAGAAAAAAAATATTATTTATATATGTAAAAGGATCAGTTCTTACTTGTGCCCAAGTTCGTGTGCAATTGTAAATGCCAGATTGAGACCGTTGTCTTCAGCAAGAACACATTTTCTCTTGGCACTGCAGACACCTCCCAGGTAAGCAATCCCTGCAACAAGAACAGAGAATATTTTCATCAGAACTGGCAAAGCAGACAACAGTAGCTTAGCCAAAATGATAAAAAATGCATTTTGTACAGAGAATATTGAAGTAGTTTCTCAAAAAATCATCCAAGAAACTTGATCGTCATCCTACAGAGAAATCAGCTTAGATTTTCGTCAGACAGGAAACAGCTCAAGCTAAGCTTGCGCTCACTGATTTCACTGGAAAATATATTTCACTGTCCACAGAGACTAAAGAATTCATTTAATCTAGTCTCAATGCCTCCTCTTCCACAACACAGAAAGACAGAGTGCAGTAGTCTTAACAAGCTTTGAAATGGACTTCACCTGACTTCCAGGATTCTGTGGGGGTGACACTCTGAAGAGATCTTCCATTTTCCCTTATTTTCATACTTAAAGAAAGAAAGCAGAGCAGAGATGGAAAAGCTGGCAGACTACAGGTAGTGAGTCACAAAGGCAACAAAGGTGGCACAAGCCTCCTATGACTTAGTGGAAATTAGGATTTGATCCTACAGACAATTGCTCAGTTCTCTCTGGCCCTGTTTGTGTGGGCACCAGAAATGGTTGTAGGCTGAAGTCAAAAAGGAATTCAGAAGTCACAGCATGAAACTTCTGCTGTGGAAAAGCAATAATCCTCAGATGCCCTTCCTGTATGCAGACTGTCCTCTGCTCAAAATGCTAGTGTACTTTTTGGGAAGTTTTGTGCTGGCATCCTTGTCAGACAGCTTGCTACTGGGATCTTGTTTCATCTTGTACCCAGAACACAGAGCTGCTGGAATTCTGTACAAAGATTAAAGGCAGAGAAGGAGAATAAGGATGCCTCTAGGGGCCAAGTCCTCTACTGCTATCTCAAAAGGCACATGAGCAGTTCATGCAGACACGAAGGACAGAATTTCCAAAGAGCATGTAGCAACTTAAGTGCTAAACTCAACCTGCCAGATCACAAAGCCTTCTGCCACGCTGAAGAAGCATCAAGACCTTCCATACGTGCCCTTTATGTTTTTCAAACAGACATATTTATTCCCTACCAGAAGACAAGAGACCTATTTTCTTGCTATTGCCCTGTTTTCCCCAGACAGGTAGGCAGGCAGTATCTGGCTGCCTTTAATGCACAGACTTCCACTAGACACCACAAACATGATCTCACTTTTTCCTCTGTCAGACCTGACAAAGCTGCTTCTGTGCAAGCGGTGCAAAACTTTGGGCCCGAAAGTCCAGTTCTGGTATGAGTTTTGCTAGCAACATGGATATGGATACTTATCTCCAGGGTGGTTTATGATAGAATGAATAGGTGGGCAACAGCCTTTTACTTCAGCACTGGCAATAGTGAGCAAAGACAGGGAAGAAATCAGATACTAACACTTTTTGAATCAGATTCAAAAGAGCAGAACATGGAAGGCCAGATTCATACCCGACAAAAATAAAATTAAGATTTAATCTCTTTAAACCAATCACCATAAAAGGCTGCACTTCAGTACTCTCAGACGGACTTTTTACCCTAAAAATGATCACGAGAGTCAAAAAATTGCTCAGAAACTAGTATGTGGCTTAGAGAAGGAGATTGCAACCTCAGCTCACACAAATGATAGCCCAAAGAGCCAGTCATAGAACAGAACTGCAACCACAGTCATCTGCAGCATTCGGCTTTGAGCACACCTTCCCTCGGAGTTACCGGCCACAAAACATCCATGGTTGACTTTGGAGAGGGAGAGCCAACAGCTTTCCTCATTTCTATCTGCTACCATGCACTTTTATGCGGACCTATAAATAACACCACCCTTACCAATAACAGTCTCTCGCTTCCAAGACTACTTGGGATCAGCAATTTCTGGGAACGCTTTCAACTGAATGAAAAAACAATTTGGGGAAATGTTAGTTTACTATAAAACCAATGGAAGAAGGTCAGGGATTAAGAGGAATAGCCAGATTTTGATTTAAGGGAAGGAAAAATTGAACATTTGAGTCACAGAAGCTATGGCTGGAAAGGAACAATTATGTATAACAATTATTTGCCTTTTCTGTCACATTTTACAATTCTTAAATCTTCTCCCAGCACCTGAACGTGAGCTGAAGAAAGGACCCGTCCTGGCAAGTCCTAACATGTCCACAGCTGCCTCTCCTGCACAGGAAGAGCTCAAAAAGTCCACGGAGGCAGAGACCTAAGCACATGGCACAGAGAGGAGACACAACTTGGATGGCCCAGGAGCTGCTGGGGATCCCAAGCCCCAGCCAAGCAAGGAGAAGCGAGTGAGGCTGAGGAGTCTGCCCTTCACCCATCTTGCCTGGCTCAGCCTCTGCCCGCTGTGCCAGGCTATAAACCCTGAGATAAAACTATCATCCCCCTAAAAGCCACTCCTGGAAACTCTTTTAGAGCCTGGGGTACATAGTCCACCATGCCACAATCAGAAAAGATGGTACAAACGTGGCTCTATAATAAACGAATCCAACTCTGCTGACCTTCTCATTTGCTGAATGTAGAGGAGCATTTCAGCTGAACTGCAGCAGTTTCAGGCACAGACAACAGCAGCAATCAAAGCAGGGTTGCTACCGGAAGATTTGACAGCATTTTGTCCTTACTACAAACCCTGATTATTCTGCCTTTATGTTCCACCTAAACAAAGCAGTATTGTAACTCAAGGCAAGCAAGCTTAGCTTGAAATGATTCATGCTGAAGTCTTTGTGATAAACTTCAGAAAACAAGACTGATTCAGTGTTTGCTGGCACCAGGAGATGGAAGGGGGCAATATTTCCATGTTTGGAAGATGTGGCAGAGCAAAATAGTCTGGAGTTCTGGCAAGGTTCTGAAAGAAGTTAAACATAAATTAAAAAGTAATATAAATCATGAATGCCTCAAGTGCCAAATCTTCTACAGTCCCTCTTGAGCAGTTCTAATCCTGAACACTGAAGCTGACTGCCTGGAACACTGTTCTGTGCTAAAAATCTCATTACTGAGTGGTACAAAACTTACAATTAAGAACTTTTACATTCATTACTCACTGAAAAAGAAACTACAGTAGCTCTTTTATACAGTCCTGGTCATCTTTTTTTGGGTGTTTTTCCCCTGCCTCCTAGTGCTTAGTGTCAATTCTTTGTGAACATTTTATGATATTTAGAATAGTAATTCCAAGTAATCTTGAAACATGGGCAGCTACAGTTATTTTATTATCGTGACTGTTAATTACATTTGTTGCAGCATAGTCCAGGGAGCAGTTTATCCAGGAGTGGCCTAGGAAGCTCAATCCCAGAAAAGCAGAAAGCTCTGCACTATATAAGTTGAACTTCCCACTAGGTTCATTCCCCACTAGGTATCAGTAAGAGTCATTCCAGAGCAGCAAGTTGGTAGTAACAAACTGTTGTAGCAAACTGACTCTGAAAAACATTTGCTTCAAAACTTAAAAAAAAAATACATTCATAAACATATATTTACATATGTATTTTGCATCTAACCATTCCATGAGACTAATTATCTTTCGGACCGATGTATTTTTCTACGAATTTTGATTACAACAAAAACAGCAGATATGCTGTTGATCTACAAATTGCTGAAGCAACACAGTTCTTTAGCAAATACATCCGAACTGCTGGAATCAATGAAACTTCTCTGTAACCGACGCAGTAATCCATGCAATTGATATGCAGAGAAGACACCTTTAGCTGAAAATAACAGTAGTACCATGGCTTGGTAGCTGCATAAATATGATTTATTTTCTCCACTGGGATGGATGGAAACTGTTATTTGGTTTCATCTCTAAAAATTCAAGATTTTTATCTGAGCCTTTTGATTCCCCAGAATTGAAATGGAAACTTCCTGCATTCAGACATGCTCATGAAATTCCTGGCATGCAGCAGTTCTACCAGGCTGAGAGTAACTTCCCTTCATTTGGCAGTTCTGCATCTGGCCCTGGCAAGGAGACAGGTGCATGAAAATGAAATAGAAGAGGAGAAAGTTGAACTGATTATTCTTCTTCTCCTACAACTCACTCTGGGTTCAGAGAAATACACAGTCAATACTCCTTCTTCACACAGTTCTTATCTTCCCAAATCCACTGCTAGCCCCCAGCAGCTACCACAAATCTATTTTTAAAATAGGGCAAGCAGAAACAATAGTATTAAAGGGAAAGCAAATTACTTTTTTTTTTTTAATGAAGTGTGAGGGTTTTTTGCTTGTTCGTTTGCTTCTCCCATGAGAAACTGCACAATTACAGCCTATAACTTCTGTGCTTGGGTTTGAACACGCAAAGCTATCTGCACTTCCACAGCAAACCCTAGGACACAAGCAACTGTGTAAACTCACATTTATCCAAAAAGTTGTCATACATAAACAGTTTGCAGCTGTTGGCCTTTCTGTCAGCTAATGAGCCCTCTGCTAGCAATATCTCTAAGGGGAATGATTACATTTATCCTACCAGCTCAGCTAGGCATTAGGATATTACATCTTTGTCACGGCAATAGCCAGAGCTGGAGGAAGGGCTGGTGGCTGGGTTCACATTTCCCCCCGAAGTGAAACACTCTGGGCTTCCTTCTGCCCACTGGAATATTTGCTCAGCAAGTGGCTTGCCCAGGTACTCCAGCTTTCAACTCTCTAATGTCTTGTTTTCATTGCACTCCTAATACCTTAATCTCTCCTTCTGCCAGCCACCTCTGGACACAGAACTTTTACTTGATTAAAACTTGGCTGGCTTTCCTCTTTTCGATGTGTTTGCTGCAGGGAAGGGTGCCAAGCTCGAAGGGCTGAGGTCTGTGCCGCACAGATGGAGACTCCCTGCACATCCACACAGCAGACTTCTCATTCACCTCCGTGAGCAGTTTGGTGCTGAGCTGTGTTTTTCTCATCCTCCCATGATCTCTATGTGCAACTGCCATCAATTACGCTCCCGTAGCCTCTCTCTAACATCCTACACAAGTAAAATCAGGAAATCCTAGAAGTGATTTATGTTCTGCCTTTTCGTTCTATTACGATGATATGTTTGACAGAGATGCTTTGCCTGCATTTACTCATCAAGTCCCTCACCAAGGGAATCTTTGAGTGCTTGTGATATTTAAAAAAAGAAAAATACTTCTCCTTTCTGTAATGTCTACATACAAAAGGTTCCAAGCTTTTCACAAACATTGAACAAGTTTCTGCTAAGCTGCCCTTAGGATAGGTGATAACAGAACTACTGCTCTACAGCTGAATAAAGGCCCCAAAAGTCACTGACACATGGGCAAAAAGAGCTCTTTGCCTGGAAGGACCCAGCACATACAACACCCAGGCCACAACCACTGCCACCCCTGTCCTATTCAACCTCCACGCGTTAAGTTTGGTTTACAGGAATCATGCAGAAGCAGCTTAGGGGGTGAACCGTTCCTTCAAATCTACAAGGATGTGCTAATTCAAGCCCAGACATGCAATTTTTGTGGCACAGATTAATTTGGCTTAGTTGTGGATAGTCATTTAGATGCCAATTTCTGTTCATCTTGCAGCAGCAAGATGGTTTCCATTAGAGCTTAACATTCACGTATGGAAACTGTTTTCCTTAGCAATAATTTTCATTGTCACTGTATTTAATGAAAACCACACTGGAAACAATAGAGTCATTATGGAATTATAGTGCAAACATCCAATGCACATGAAACAGCTACAGTTCGGTAGGAAAACAAGAAACAACTCTGCCAAACGCTGTACCCACAGCAAATCACAACATTTTGACCTATTCAAGTATTTTCTCAGAGGAAAAGTTTCTCAGGCCATGGACTATTCAATGCAACTGGCTCCTGGGCACTGCAAAGTCAGCTACAGCCTATATCTATCAAATAGGCATCTACATAAGCACACGTTTACCCTTACAGGAAAGGCAAACGATAAACTTATTTTCCATGTGCCTGGGGGAAAATAAATAAATTCTATGCTGATCATGTAGATACCATTTTTCCTCTGTACTTATTCAAAGTACGGAAAATATGGCCTGTCGTCTATCTCAATCTCTGGAGGATAAACAAGAGATAAATAGTAAGAAGAAATCAGCTCAATTAATTCAACTTTGCTGGGCAGCAAAAATCCACTCCTGGCTGAGGGCTTATATTCCCTTCAGGGTGGGAGATAGTTGAACTCTACCAAGAAATCAAAGCAAAATGGGGCTTGTTCAATTTAACCCTCTTTGCAGGACCGGTGCAGGGACTCAGATGACATCCAGAAAGAGCAAGTAGAAGTCCTCCAAAGGAGGGCTCTCAACTCTGCCGAGTTGAGGCTGATGTATCACACAGGCAGGTGGGCCATGCACATGACCTTCTTTTAGCTGGCAAAGGCACCTGGAGGAACTACTAAGTTCACAGCACCAGCTTTCTGAGAGCTGTCAGAGCTGCTCTGCAAGTGAAGTCATGAGCACTGGTACAGAGATGATGATCCGGACTGCAGGGAATCCCTAGGGAGGGAATCCCAAGCTAAAGCCACATAAGCTTTGCTCCTCGGACTCTTGGCCACATGCTGTTGTCCTGCACTGCACACGTTTTAACACCAGATTCCCAAGCCAGTGTATAACACCTCATTGAGGGGTTACCACATCCTGCATCAACCTGACAGAAAGGTGAACTAAGACACATTGCTGAAATAATAGGTAAGGTGACACCAACAGCCACTATCACTTTGGAGATTACACTCAGATTCTGACTCTTTTTCCATCTAGCAAACTTGCTGTGAACGCCCATGGTCACGGAATCTGACCCTTCTGACTCCAGGGACCTTACCTTAGCCAAATTTCAACACGACCACTAAAAACACTCAGCTCCTTCCTGCAAAATCAGCAGGAATTGCAGAGATTTCATATGCTCTCTCAGAACTGCGTATACTCTCTATGGCTGGACATCTTCCCTGTGGGACTGACTGTTGTCTTACAGTGCCCAATAAGATCTCTTTTCTTCTAACTCTGAAAACACTGCCACTTCCAGTATGCATTAACTGCTGCCAGAATCCCAAAAGCCCAGCAAGGAAAATAAATAGTTGAAAGTGTAGTTACTCTCTCCATCTTGTGATTTTCATTACATGTACCCTAGAAAACTAACAAATAAAACCTCTCACTGATACAATAACTAGCTCTGGCAGACGCCTCTAGAGCAGGTAATGTAGATAATGCTGCTAGGACCCAGAACAGAGTCCTAGCAGCAAAAGGGAATGAAATGCAGATTAGTTTTCACAGGAGATACTTGCTGAGCACTGGGAATACTCTGCTGGAATGCATTCCACCAGCTTTCAAAGGGATTAGCTGACATCCAGCCTGGGTTTGCCCATGCAAGTTGCTTTACTCTACACCTTCCAGATAAGAGATTCAGCAAAGCCTTAGTACTTAAAGAAGGCTTGTGCCATCATCCTCCTCTCTCCAATTACCCTGCAGGATGGCAATTAATGGCACATGTGGAACACTCCTTCAGCATGGAAGAAACTGGCCAAGAGGCCAGTTTCTGTTTTAGCTTTCTCTACTTTTGCAGGGCTCTGGGTGCCCTGGGACACCTCCTCTGGTTTTGTCAGTTTAAAGCATGGGTCATTTATCTACTCCTTGGTTTATCTGCCCACCCACAGACTTCCCCAAGATGTCAAGAGACTGATTCTAATGGTACTTGCCCTGGATTTACACTGTGCTAATTCACTGATTTCAGCAGTCTCTTACAGCATTGCAGGGGCTGCCCAGGCAGTTGAAAAGCCCAATATATCACAGAACTCAGCTCCTCTTGTAACTTTAAGGAGGAACATCCTCCCCCAAGCATAGAGGAAGACAGCAAAGTCAGACCCAGGCACACCCAGAAGTCAGTTCACTACCCCTGGACCCCATCTCTTCCTTACATGCCTTTATTCTCTGCCTTCTTCACCACTCCGCATTAAATCCCACACTCTTTCTCACAGCATCCTGTGTCACAGATATCCTCCCTCTGCAAGCATCAAAGAAGAGAGGGATGAGATGCAAACGCTGGGGTGGAGGAATCCTTTGGGACCAGGGCAGAAGGGCCCAGCCTGTCCCCTGGTCAGTAACAGGTGGCTCGAGACAGCAAACACGTTGAGGTGAAGAGAGCTGACAGATGTCCTAACACCTTTTCAGCCTAGGATGGGCTTTAACCAAAGCCTGTAAAAACATGCCAGACAGATTATTAACACTGCATTATGCCAACGCAGAGCTGAAAACGTTTGAAAATCCCCAGAGATTTCACATGGGCATCTCTGAAAACCACATACCTTTCCAGGATTGCTCAGAAAGGATTTGTGATTACAGACAATTATTCACCAAGCTGACTGCAGCTGAGGAGAGGTATAACATTCACAACAATCCAGGAAAAAATATGTATACTAATTAGTCTAACAGCAGAGAGATCCATCAGGAACAAGTATCGCTCATCTTGCCCTGGAGCAAGGGATGCACTAAATGACCACTGAAGTCCTTTCCAGGACACATTTTCTATGCTTTTATGATAAAGCATTAGAATCTAAGAGCTCAGGAAAGGAGGAGATAAAAAAGAAATATCCTCTTTATTTGGCATCTGCTCTTTGTTCAGCCTGACATCCCCTATCACTTTAAGGTGATTCCTCCCTTTTGGCAAACCCCTGCTACCCTAGAGGACAGCACTTCAATAAATCCTCTCCATCCAACATGACAGCAGGAGCTGCTTAATTACAGAATTAACTGGGGCCACAGGAAGGAGGGTATCATCTCCCTGTTGACTCTGCTTTGATATGCTAACATCCACATTCCACAGGGCTTCTCCTACACACTCCCAGCCACCGAGGCACCCGCCAACAGGCAAGAACAAACTTCTGCTCCCCATTCCTGTTATTATATTTAAATATAATGTTTGGGATATTTAGTCCAAATCAAACCAACATTTGCAAAAGCATATGCCCTAACCCAAGCAGTTAATTCACCATCTGTTCATAAACATCTTAGGCAGTGCTGAAAGTTTGCACACTCATGCTCACACATGGAAAGACATGTGCTTAATTGCCCAAAGTAAGATAAATTGCAGCAGCTGTATTGCTGGTAAGGAACAGCAAAGCCAGGGGAGAACTAGCGAGGTGGGTTTGAGAGAAAAGAGCCGGGGAGGGATGATCGATTACTAGATGAATGCTGGACAGTACACAGAGGCCTGCTATAATTCAAGTTTAGTGAACAAGGGAGAAAGGCAGCTGGAAATAGATTAGGGAATGAGAGAAAACAAGGACAGCAATGTAACAAATGGCGATAATAAGGGTCTTCCAGAAGCCCTCAAGAAACATGACTTTGATCTCGTAAGCAGTAGGGACTCACTTCTGTGGGAGGCTGGGGTGGAGGAGGGCAGGAGGGAAGATCAGATGGGAATGAGCCCTCAGGTTCTAACCTCGGCATTCTCTTAATGCTGAAGGGAAACACCACCACAGCCTCCGGTGGCATCACGGGTCCACTTTAGGAAAGGTAGGAGCTGGACTGCAGCAGGCCTGGCAAGGACACACAGATACACAGTGTGGGAGTCCTCAGTGCGGGCATGAAGGTGGCAGAAGGGCAGTTGCTGGAACTGGGGAAGGAAGGAACAAATGGACATCACTGAGGAGCAGGTGGTGAGTGAAAGAGGCAGAGGCTGCAAAACTGCCAAGTGAGGGACAAGGTCTCACAAGGCTCTGCAGGGCTGGCTGGGCTGACAACAAAAAGACCCATGTCCTGCAGAAACCAGTAGAGATCTGGTACTCCTGAAAACACAGAGACAGGAAACTGCAAACCCAAGCTGGAGCCTGGGACCTGGAACCAGGCTGTTGAAACTCACCCTTGCTGAGGACTCGAAAGGGATTTGAATTTAAGTGTTTTCTTTTGATCTCATTTTGTTAAGTGCATGGAGACTGCACTGCAAAGACGCAGCTGCTAGTCCTTTCTGCCTGCTGCAGAATTAAGTATGATTTTCATTTCCCCGAGTTTGATAATAAGCAGAAGACAAGGCAACAGGCAGACGCAGCACTAGGTTTGTGATTCGTATGACTAACAGACTTTTCACTTTGGTACAAAGACAGGATGAGACTGAGTCCAGATCTCTCGCATGCTGGACTGCCTAACCAGAAGAAAGAACTCCAGTAGCTCAAGTTCTAACCAGCCTTCAGGAATCATCTTGGATGGTACTAAAACCCAAATCCCACAATTTAACCATTTTAGTATTTTCATTTTGACTTAGACTATCTTGTGAAATAAGCCTGAATTCAAGAACTGCTTCAATCACGTCCTCAGCTGCATCTTTCAGGAAATAAACACTCACCAAAAGAACTGACATTAACTCCACTATCAGTGAGGACAAGGGCTTGAGAGCTACCGTGCCCCATGGCAGCCCCTCTGCCACGTGCCCATCAGTGTCAGTCCCTTAGCACTCAAGCTCTTCTCAGGGAGCTGTCATGTGAAGGTTACACTCCTCCAAGAAACAGAGAATCAACCCTGGCTCTACCTGCAATAGCTGCAGCTCTGCAGACTGCCTAAGGATCCAAAAATCAGCTTTGAGGCTATTTTCATTTCGCTTTTTCAGGTGAGCGCAGTGTATTCCAGGTTTGAGTTTGTCAGTTCATTCCTGCAACCCGTCAAGGCCATCTGCTTCATTAAAGGGCCTAAGTTCAGACAGAACGCAGGGGAAGGCAGATCAAATCAGAGCTTTTAATGAGACTGCTAAACAAAGAACACGGAGCGTCACAGCAGGGATCCTGGAGCCCTCAAATTCTTCTGTATCTCCCTTCCAAAATGAAAGGACAAGGTCAGACTTGGCAATAAATCAGAAAAAAATACTTGGAGCCTCTGTACCAAACAGCATCTGCTCTAAGTGCTAACAGTCAAGAGTCCAACATTCGACTCCAGTTCTTTTTTTCTCATAGTTGCACACACTAAGAAATCCGTGGAGCTATTCAAATAAATCAAAAAGGACTTCTAACTGCTTCAGAAGCTTTACCAAGCCATGGAACCATCCCACCTCGTGGCGCTGGTCAGGAGGGAGCTCATGAGCAAGAGCGACAGTCCTGCAACACATCCTGCTCTGTGTTTAACATACAAAAAGGATCCTGAACAATATTTCTATGTCTGGACAATTTTGGTGTCATCTGCCGAGTGGGGAAGCTTCTAGTGACACAGGTGTTACACTATCTCCTAATGAAGGGCAGTCTTCTACAGCTCTCCAGCTCCTTCCACCATACGTCTATGCTTTTGAAACATGCTAATATTTGAAGTGTATTTTTATTTTTAGGCACAGCATGCGTGTCAAGCTGTTCTCTTGGCAAAATAGGAGCTGCTCAGGCGACTAGCAGAGCAGGCCAGCGGAACACGATGATTCACAGTAATCAAACTTTGAACAGATGCTTTTCCAAATTGCTTCTGTGATACTTCTCAATTACAGTCCCTACATCCTGACTTGCTGGGCCGTCTAGGCTCCTGGCTTCATCTTGTCAAGCTGCCAGCCAACACACATACTGATAAACTTATTTAGCAATTCTTGGTTCAGTCCTTCTGCTTCCTTTCCTTACTGAGTGCTGATTTAACCGCACAGCCTGCCTGAGCTGAGAAAACTGACAAATCTGGGGTTTAAACTCGGTCCCTGATAACATTTATAGGGTTGAGTCACTCTGCTAAAGCCAGAGCTTGGGCTGAGAAGCTGGCACCATTGTGTGATGAGCACCAAGGCTGTTCCTAGCACCACAGCACCGGCCAGCAGCCCTAGGGCCAGGACTAAAAATCAAAAATGCCCCTTTGGTGTTGGTGGGCACTGAGGAAGCCACCGAGGCAGCCAAGGCTCCATTTCTCTCTCCATGCAACAGCACAGCTGTACCACAGCTGGTGTATTTGTTCTGGCACAGGGGGACAGCATGAGGCAAGAGGTGGTGACAATAAAGAACAAAAAACATTACAAAACTGAGGATTTCCTACACATCTGCATTTCCACCTGGAAGCAGTGATTCTGATGTACACACAGGGCATGAAATCCGTTCTTTGGTGAAGACATCAAGGGAAGCTTTACCCTGTGCTCTGTTTCCCATTTTTCACAGAACTTGTAAAAGCCTAATAAAAGTATTAGGCTGCAGTCAGTCTCATCCTAAAGACATCCCAGAGGTGCCCATTCTGACTTGCCCCTCATGGCGCTCGATGTAGCTACGAACAGCATCACAACATCAACCTAGGAAAAAAGACCAGTGGCCAGTTCCAGAGACAATGAATCTGGAAGCAATTTTTGTAATGTATCCTGAATCTATTTTCTTTGGTACCTCCTTATTCAAATTGCTTATAAATAAAATGCCAGCTTTAAAGAACTTAGTAACACAAGCTAGCCAGAAATTCACACATGCACAAGAAAGCTTTTCTCATACTTAGCAAAAAAGAATCTCACATGCTCAAACTTGATCTCTTGTAGAAGAAAATATAAATTTGCAAGAATCTTGCTGAGCAACTTGATAAGAAGAGTCTCTGGTGCCTCTATTGACACAAGTCAAGACACAGTCCCAGTCCTGAGGCCTCTGCAGCCTGAGCCCAGCTAGGGCAGCACCTGGGCTCACAGAGGCTCTGCGCCTGCGAGCGGCCCTACAGCAACGGGCGGCCTTGGGGTTTTGGGGGGGTGGATCTCATGCCTCGAGGTCCAGCCGGCAAGTGGCTTGTGGAAGGATTTGCAGGGGCAACAGCTGCACTTCCAAGCTAGGCAGACTGTCTGTGTTTGTGCAAGGCTGCTCTGGTGTCCTGCAGAGCAGCCTCTGAGAGCTGCCAGGTAATGAGATGCATTCTGCAGCACGGCCCTCACATAGGCAGCTTCCTGGCACGACAAAAAGCATATTAAATACCTGTTACACCCAATCCAGTTGTTCCAGGTATCACAATCACCTGGGGCTTGATCAAAATCCCACTGAAATCACCAGGAGTCTTTCCAATGTCTTTGGAGAAGGAATACTATGCCATTTCCTGACTCATTTTATTTTGATTCCATCTCCAAAAGGCTGCGTCTTGTCAGAACCTTTTTACTTCAGTCCATCGATCACGCTAAGGTTCAAAGACCCAAGTTCAGCACCAGGTGTTCAGCATCTCTGTAAACATTACTTCATTGCACAAATAAGGACTGCAGCTTTCCCATGTCTGAAAATGCAACATGTAAAACTATAAATATATATAAAAAAAGTGAAGATAAAAGTAGGAAATGCAAGGATGGTTCTCAGACACTGAGATACCAAAAAGTATGACAATTATCATGTTAGCACCACCTGAACGTATACAGTTCCCTCCTATAGCTAAGAATAACAATCCTCTCTCTCACTTATATCAGTCATTTATATAAGAAAATCCCAAGGAAATTAATCATCCCAGCAAATACGCTGCTCTATGACTATAAACACAGCCTCAAGAGCTGGGCCCAGCATGGTAAGGCCTAAATGCTCTCAGTGCCCAGGGCCCTTGCCCTAAGCTGAGGGCATCTCTGCCTTCCCAGCACCAGCTCCCGCTCCCTGCTTTCAGGAGCAGCACAGTGTGCAAGTACCCAAGGTAGCCGTGCTCAGTGTCCCTTGTCCTTGTCATTCTCTGGAGGAAGGAGGGAAACTGGGAAGATCCAAATGAGACAAATGAACATACGGAAAAAAATACGGCAGAGAGATGACACAACATCAAAGGAGGAAGACAGACACTAGGAGGAATGGACTTGAAACCAAAGTAAACTGGTTATCAGACTCTGGCAATGTAAATGACCTTTCAAGAAAGCTACAAGCAACCAGCCAACTCCAGAGGGTCACAGAGCCCATCTCGCTGCAAAACAGCCCAGCCATTTGCTGCAGGAAACCCACCAAAGCAAAACTTAGCAGTCTCTTAGCTTTCCCTCATTTCAAGAGCCCCGGATCTGATTGCACTGATAGGCCCATTTTGAAGTATCAGTTTAACTTTCCTATAAAAAGAGAATCCACACACTGTTTTTTTTTTGTTTTTTTTTTTTTTTTTTTTAATTGGCCACTGTTTTCTTACAAAGAGCTCCAGTGTTTACTCCGTTTGTTTACTACGGTGCAAGTACTACTACATGCGCTAGGGTTTGATGGATGACATGAAAACCAACAAATGGATGCTCAGCAGAACATTAATGTGTACACAGCAGTCTAATTACTGTCAGAGCCTTAATGCAAACAGATCAGTCAAAATCACTACACATAAATGTATGACACCAGCTACACAAAACCAACAAATATTTTGAACCTGCTGCTGACTCACAACCACAACTGAAGTAGAAATACCAGGGTAATTCCAAACTAAACACAGCAGGAGAAAGATACCAGCTTGGGTTTCTTTTTCTTTCCCTCTCTCATATATACACTTACATATGACAGGATCCACTACCGACAGTAAGAGAAGTCCTATGCTCAAGTGAAATTCCAGTGACTTTAATTGTCATTTATATGTGTACACCTAAATGAGACAGGCAAAAATATCACTTCGGTCTATTGTAACCTTTCTACCTAACTTGGCACAAATTTGATAAGGAAAATCCATTGTCTTTAAGAAGAATCTGGTCTAATTTAGGTATCTCAAATTTCAAGCATTCTGCAAGGCATTTAAAGACAGCAACCCCTCCTCCTTCAAGTATAGATTTGAAGACAGTTAAAATCTGAAAACAGATTACTGTCTTTTTTTGAAGACGGTATAGAAATCAAAATTTCTATACATACACATAAAAGGGCACAGAAACATAAAAACATGCATAGACATATTCAAGTATTTCTGCATCAATCTAACCAGGAAACAAAGAACAAGGACAAATCAGTTCATACCTCTCTAAACTACCATCCCAGGTCAAAATATTGCATCTCTTCCAAATAAATAGGTAGGGTGTTATATTAGTCACAATACCACATCATTAATCAATGAAAGTCAGTCCACGTAAGCCTCCTCTGGAGGAATTTTATCACAAGATTTCAATTTTATTTTAAGCACACTTCTCCGTGCTGTTTTATTACTAGTAAAATCTCATTTTTGCACTATTTAAAATTCACTCTAAAAATGGCATTTAATCTTGCCAGCTGCAAGTAAAAGAAAGGTGAGAGCACAGTAGGCAAGTGTCCTTCATTTCCCTTTTACTCCTACATGCCCTGGGTGCAACTGGAAGGCTTCTATTTGATTACTCAGTGGAGCAAATGTTTCAGTGAATGCCTCCATGCCCTGGTACTCCACATGGCTGCAGCTTATTGTAAAGTCCTGTACAGATCTTTTACACACTGAGGTTTTTTAGCTATAGGCTCCAGAATACAATAGCAGTTATCTGAAATGTTTTCAAGGATCATGTGGGAGAAATTAGTTAGAAAATACAATCAATGCCATCGTGAAGTGTACCCCTCAGCTTTTCAGACAAGTTTGTCCGCTGGTATCCAAATAAAATGTATTTTGTGTACCCATTTCCATTACCTGTATTAAGGAACCTCAGTCATATTAAAGGTAGATTCATATTTATTTCAAAGAAAAATTCTCTGGTTTGTGACCGGTATATATTTTTACTCTCCTTAAGGCAAAAGATGCTGTGCAGGTTATGAGGACGGCACGGTGAAGATATGGGACTTGAAGGAGTCGTCTGCCCTACAT
>JAVCKT010003297.1:0-18632 GCA_032273925.1 Rhynchotus rufescens | reverse complement strand
TGTATAAAAGCCATTTTTGGCTGTTAGAAAAAAAAAAAAAAAAAAACAAAAAAAAAAACACACAAACAAAAAAAACACAACACCACCAACCCTCAGAGACTTCTCAAATAAAAATGCACCAGCTCTCTCAAACAGTACATGACTTCAGTCTGCAGCTGACTGACCACGCTGGAACAAGCAAATGCTGTTAGAATAAAGGCACAGGCAGTAGGAAGAAGAAACACAAGCTCCCGGCCTGCTGGGGGCCCATTCCTTATTGCACTGTCCCGATGAAGCCGAGCTCCCATGGCAAAGGCTGGGGAACAACAGCACTGTCTGTGGCCAAGGGACCTTGACCAGGACTCAAGGGCTGTGGCTTTGGGGGCCAGCACTGTCCTTGCTGGGTCCCTTCCCGTCTCCCAGCTTCACTATCCACGTCTCTAAGACGTGGATAACAATTCTGACCTCTTCAATGAAGTGCCCTGAATGACGAAAAGTGCTATTATTTTAAACTCACATCAAGAAAGCCTTTTTATGAATAAATCAAAATGCTGCTTCAAGGATTTCTCAGCTTTATACACACAGTAGCAAGAAGCAATTGCAGAGCTTTTTCCTGACATTTCTCTGGCAGCGTGTGCTTAGTTGGACATCAGTTAAGCTCCTGCTTTCAGCTTGTCTGTTTGCAAACAGAAGCACTACTTTCAGATAAACAGCAGAGATCTCTAAATGATGATCAAATGGAATTTGCCCATCAGCAAAATGTTGGTTCTTAGAGTCCTATAAAGCAGCTCTAATTTAAGAACAATCAATGGAGAAAATTATCTGGCAGCTATAACTGTAATTCACAGGTTCTAGTGTAGAACACTAGGTGAACCAAAAACATACAAACTACATTGCACAAAAGCAGGAGGGGGTGTTTGATTTCTCTGTTCCATGCTAGCAAGAAAATAGACTGTGCTCATTCAGAGGGACACTATCAGATAAATTCAGTGGGAAATGTTAAGCGTAACAGGATAGTTAATGAAAACAGTAACAAAAAGCACTTCAACTCACAACGACTGCATGTGCACAACCCCAAGTGCAAAAGCAAAGGGCAACTGGAGGTGGGGAGGAAACATCTTACACAGATATACAGCCTTTAAGCTAAGAGACTAAAATTCCCAGGTGCTTTACAGTATACATGTCTGTGTAACATCATACACACATAAGCGGCCCTAAAGTGGAATGCAGTACACGTTTTCACTTGTACCAGTCAAACTGAACAGTGATTTAATACGAAGTTATGACAGCGAGCTGAAATTAAAGGAAGAAAACCAACAGTATCAGAGTAAGTATCAACAGAGCCATAGCAAATGTCTTCCCTCCTGATGTAACCCTTTTCACAAAGGCAATCAAAAGGAATACCTGATGGGAAAGTGCCATAACACAATTCTTCTAGCAAGTGAGTTTGCCAAAGACGCCCCCAGTCAAGCAGCACTCAGCATCCACCCTGCACAACGCAAGTTCTGACACACTGTGGGTCATATACTCCTATTTTGCTTGGTAAAGGATTCTGTCCATGGCATTTGAAACAGTTGTTCTCTTGTATTTATCAGAGCTGATTACCACAAACCATTCCTGCAGCCACGACAGGAGGCTGAGTTTTCAGCTGAGGTAAGATTCCGCATCCTGCGCCAACCTTGGGGGAATTGCAAGAAGAAACACAAAAGATATGGACTAAAGCCTGACTGAAAAGTCTAAAGAAGCAAGAAAAAAAGTGTGATTTAAGATAAATGAAGATATGCTAAGGAACAAACACCTGTGATAATGCTGATGAGAAGATTTTGCACATGCCACTTCATGGGTGGCAAATACAATGTATTTATCTCAGCGAGTCAGACAGCTTAAATATCTACAAACACTAATTACCAGTAAAAGCTTGATGGTGAAAGAAAGGCAGGCCCAGCTACAGAGCAGGACTGGTCATTCAGTCTCAGGACTATTCATTCAGTCATTCAGAACTGTTCTTTTCTATAAAATGGCCTCAAAATGGTACCATATAACCTAAGAGCTTAACATAGTAGCTTAGAAGAAACCAAGAGCTGAAGAATCCACAATTGCCCTTGGTAGATAAAGACAGATAAATCTAAATAAGACTACGGAGCTGCAATGCAACTCAAAGGCAAATGAAATTCAAGTGCCTCACTTTTCATAACAACGAAGTAAGTCTCTAAAATATCAGCACTTGATCAGATACCTATTTTGCACTGTTTTTTTCCAGATTGGAAGGAAAATAGTTGGTGTGCATATGGACATACAGTCTTTCTAGTCTTTTCCATTTTAATTCTCTTTGCTAAAGCAGACTGGTTGGCTTCACTGTTGTTACTAGTGGGTTTTCCTTTCTAGTTCTCACATACTAGCATTTTTTGTTAACGTTTTCCAAGTTTGGCAGTGATTCTGAATGCCCCAAAAGAAATCAAGTCATTTCCAGAAAGTACAAAGAATCATCCTCAGGGTATCATGCTTTCTAAGTTATGTCCAAAGGATCCAAACCACGATAATCTCTAGGAAACAAACTCGGGCCGTTCATTTGAGAGACGCAGAACTGGGTTATGTGCTACCCAAGAACAGGACAAGAATCCTGATAATCCTGATCCCGCTGCAGTCAGTACCAGAACTCCAAGTCCAATGAAAACCCGGTTTTCCTCGGGTCCCCAGCTCAGAGCCTGTGCACGTGAGGCAGCCCTGCAGAAGCCAAGTCCCAGCACCAGGCGGTCAGCACAAGAAAGGAAGGCACAAAGAGGATGGGAATTTGGGATTACTGGAGTGGTTGTACTCATGCAGTGCTTTATTAAAACTCATGCAATATTGTATTACATGCACTTGGCACACAAGATTTCAGTCAGGAATTGGGAAGAGGAGAGATTGCTGCTTGGTGACAAGAAGCTGGAAGGGCGCTGTGGGGAGGAGGTGCCTGCAGGTGATGAACGTGCCCCTGCAGGACCTGCCCCACGGCCTCCTTGGGCATCACGAAGGCAGCAGCAGGACCCGCCATGGCCTGGCACAGTCCCGACCCACAGAAAGGTCCTGCAGCTCTGGGAGATCCCTTTCCTTCACCAAAACCAACCAAATTGACAGCATCCCCTTAAGGGGATATCTTAACCCACAGGACCTTCTTTTAATGCATGGACCTGTTTTGGATTGTGGTCCCAAAGACAGTCTCAGCAAGACTAAAGCCAGACACTGTTTCTCTAATGAATTGTTCTAAGCAGCAGGTATTTCTGTTTATTCTGGCTTCAAAATAAAACCCGCCCTGGAATATACAGAAACATTCAGCATGAACCACTATGGAAAAATGTTTTTAATGTGAGAATTCCTTTTCTTTTCCACTCACATCACACCAACTAGTCTTTCCCCTTTCCTTTGGGATTAATTCTCTGCTGTGACAATATTAGGAGACTGGAATCAGTATTACCTAGGAAGGAAGATTTAAATGAACAGTACATACACTGACGAGACCTGTACCTTGCGGAGACAGGAGACAACCCAACTGCACCAGAAAGGAAAAGGTAAAAACACACAGTCCAGTTGTTCAGGGTGTTTTGCACAGAATATGGAACAATCAAATCTGCTTGCACACACACAGCAAACATCCCATTTGCAAAATCCAGGCATATTCCCAAAGTCATTACTAGTATAAATTTGTAAGAAGCAGCCAGGATAAAGCCATCGAGGGAGGGAAACTGGATAACACCACCAGGCCCTGCATCTCTCCAACAGAACTTTTCACCCACCCCTCTCTATGAGCTTCTGAAAGGAAGAAATGGCAGAAGAGCAGGATGTCACCTGCACAGTCGCAGTGTGGGAGTAAAGCCAAAACCAGAGCCCTCACTTCTTCAGTGAGATTTCAGCATTTGGAAGATGCAAGAAAAACAGACACATTCTACAAGGATTTGTGACCTTCAGGTCTCTCCTAACAAGCTATCTTTGGGTTGGGTCTGTCAATTAAAGGTAGCCAGGAGGTGGGAATGTTTTTCATGGCACATTGGTTCACCTGTGGAGACAGTTTGGAAAGCTCTGTTTCTCAGTCACCTCCGCTGCTTCTACTCAGTTTTCTCCAAGCAGCTCTTCCCTTTAACTAAACCTGCCCATTGCAGCGTATACACTAGAGCCTGCTTTCCTTTCCAAAACATCAGCCACAAAGAAAGCACATGTGACTGCAGCAGAGGTAAAGGCATTTTTAACTAGGGCAATTTGAGGATATTTAAGACACATTCTCATTTTCCATTTCCCAATTCCACACTGCCCCCACTTTTATTATTAGCTGAATCCAGGGAAGCTTCAGCCTGGATCTGGGGTAACATGTACACTGAGGAATCAAGGCCAAGCTTTGCCTTGAAATATGCAGGATCATTCCTAACTAACCGTAAAGCTGCTTATTTGGCACTAGCAGTGGAAATACTGAACGAAAGGGGCATTCTCAATCTGCTTATGTCACAGGAAGGTTGGATTCTGACAACGAGCAAGGCTCCAAGCTGCAGCCCGATATTAATAGCTAGACATTAAACTCGCAATTTGGCCGGCTTAGAGGCAGCTCGATTGGAACAAAGATTCCTTTGCAGGAAACGGCAGACCTGGTTGAAGCCGCATCACGAGAGATGAGCCTGAGAGTGGCAGTAGACTGCAGAGCTCCTCACTGCTGCGAGTGCCTCGAGGCTGCGCTGCAAAAAGCAGCTTTCTGTGCTCAAACTGCACAGGGTACTGGAGGTCCTAGGACCCACGGTTGGTGGAACTCAGCTGCTGCAAGCATGCTGCATGCAGGCCTACTGCTTGGTTCTTCTACTCCTCCTGTAGGAGTTTATTTGCTTTTAGGGCTAACTTGCACAGCCAAGTGAGGCAATAAGTATCTGCAAACTATTTCTTAACTATATATGGTTCTATTCTTCAACGAAGTCAGCAAGGTATCACCCTAGAAAGACTTACCTATGTATTTTCACATTTTCTTGAGCTTGTTTCAGCCATTATGTAACCTTCCACACTACCTTGGCAGCTAAGCCAAGAAAACTTGAACCAAGTCCCCAGAGCAACTGGTTTCAGCAAGGGGCCCCTGCCAGAATACAAATACAAAACTCCTGCTGCTGTTTTCTCTCTGTGTCTGCATGGCAGGCAAAGATTCCAGATAGGTTTTTCAATATGGATCTTTCTGAGCAGAAATGAATATCTCTTACAAACCATTTAGATTTCATAATCCGACTTCCAAGCAACAGCTGGGGCTCAATACTTTCACCAGGGAAAATTTTGCTTTGCTATTTCTCCAAAGAAAATTGTATTGTCACTGAAAAAGCCCGTATCTGCAGTACTTATTTCACTAAGTATAAGCTAATGGATCTTTTATATTCTTTTAAATGTGACTAAGCAACATTAGATTCTGGACTTAATATTGCAAGGCTCAAGGACATCACACTCCTTTATATGAGAACTGCTTAAGCCATACAATCTCCTGTAGCTTTGCACTCAAAATCCCCATTTCAGAGAGGTAGACAGAGGCGTTCAGAATTCAAGTGACTTGCCAAATGTCACACAATGAGTCTATGCCAGAGCCAGGAATAGAAATCAGGAGTCTAGAGGCCAGATTCTCTAGCTTATACAGAGCAGCAGCCTCAGTCTCCTAGTGTAGACAAGTCCCTGCTCACCAGGAAGATGTTTCTTCCTTTACAGGATGGCAATTTACCAGGCAGCAATGGACAACATCATTCACAAAAGGGTACATAAATACATATGCATCTGGTGAGATCACACTTTTCTTATTTAATAGGCACAGAATGAAAATGAGGTGAATAAAGAGAACTTTGAAAAATGCTGTAATCTAAAAATCACTTTCAAGACTAAATGCAATGTCAGTCTTTTGTCTAGCTTCTGGAAACAACAGCAAGAGATGCAGTATCAGTATAGTTCTTCAAAAGCCAGTGGGCATCACACTCCTTAAAGCACTGCATTCATGTCAAGTCCTATGATTAAGCTACAGATTAAGCTATATTCTACTTCTAATTGATATACACACACAGAGGATGTATCTGTGTCTATACACAGACTCACACAGACTCACACAGACTGCAGAATAGTAACCATTAAAAACTGACTATTTCTGTGCACCTGACACCTATTTTTCCCCCATCTTGACAAAGGCGGAAAATTGGAGAAACAGTAACAGTTTTTAATTTAGTATTACTAACACTAACCACCTTCTGAAATGGGAAGAATATACTCCTGTATTATTATTCCTCTACTGCAGAACAGAATGATGCCACAGGGCCAAATTTACCTCTGGTCTAATATCCTCCAGACAAATGGAATTCTCAACAGCTGGCTCATCAGTAAAGAAAAAAATACAGTTGTATCAGCTGTACCTTCTCCTGTTTCTCCTCATGGATTAGTCTCCACTTCACTGAGAAGGAAGGATGTTTGTTCTGAAATCAAACTTCTAAGGTAGGCTGAGAGATGCTGCTGGGACATTTGCAATCACTTCCCCTCAAACTGCCTCTCATCTACTATTATTTGTTAGTGGAGCAGTCTCCCTGGTCTTGAACCGGGGGCTCTGAACCCAGGAAATTCAGGATTCACTTTGGGTTTACAGAACATATAGGAAAAGAAGCTATAAATAATAATACAATAATTGTGGATAAGATGATAAATTTTGCCTCCAAATACTGCTGCTATCACAGTAATTAAAACAAATACTAGGAGAAGTGATGCACCGGTTGGTGGCTACCTAGATCAAAAATAAACAAGATATTTACTGTGTGGAATACAAGCACATCATGTATCCTGGACTTGGATATCACTAGAGGAAGTCAGAAGCAGAAAGTGGAAGAGAAGATTTAATTCAGCTGGGGTTTCCTACAAGGAAGTGTTTTGCTCTGTATTCAAGTACCTGCTTGACCTGGGAATA
The DNA here is from genome assembly GCA_032273925.1 of Rhynchotus rufescens. Taxonomy (NCBI): domain Eukaryota; kingdom Metazoa; phylum Chordata; class Aves; order Tinamiformes; family Tinamidae; genus Rhynchotus; species Rhynchotus rufescens. The sequence continues at coordinate 11,725 of JAVCKT010003297.1, read as the reverse complement.
ATACACAGGTTCTTACAACACATTTCATTAGCTATCAGTCTTGTCTTGGGTGACAGACTGCTGAAATGAGCATTATACTGCCATTCAAAAGACAGTTTCTTGGTCTCCAGTTCCTTAACTTTGCATCTGCTCCTGCTAAGTATATATGCTTAAGATTACTTCCTGACCTCAGAGAGTTCCACTGCTTAAAAGGAGTTGTTATTTCATGACTTATTTATAGTTCCTATCCCCTTCAACCAATCGACATTTGCATGGTAGAGACAATTAGAATAGCAAGAGCACATTAGAACAAACCAAGGACTGAACGATTGCCCAGGAAAGTCCTCTCTGCATAGACCTGGCCATCAAAATATTCTTGCTCTTCTTCCTCAACTTACCCACAGTGTCACAAGGCTCGTCTTTGTGTACGCAGAAATCTGTCCTAGAAAGAAAAACAGAGAAGAGGTGAAATGTATCCTGTGCCCCCCGACTTGAGGGTAGGAAAAGCAGCACTACATGACTCATGTTCTGGGTGTTGAGGTTTTTAACTGCTGTGCCATTTACACTGTGATAGCATTGACTGCTACTCAAGATTACAAGCAATTAAGCTCATCAGCTCTGCATATTGCTGTCCAATGTAACCAACTTAAGATTTATCATACAAAGAGACTGCCCCATCACATGAGACTGGCTCATTTGAGTGAGGTCAGACTTCCCCACTAACTGGACTAAAGCTGAACCAGCATTTTCACTAGACAACTGTAATAAAATGCAGCAGATACAGTGATGCAATAACACCATCAAAAACAGGAGGGGGGAACATGTGGGACACTGACATGTGACACTGAGCTGAGTCCAAAGACATAAGCTGGCTCATGCACACCCACAAATCCACAAACTCTCAGTCCTTCAATTTTTTTTCTCCTGAAATAGAAAAGCAGAGACAAGAAAGAAGTAGAGCCAGACATACAGAAAGACAAACAAAACCAAGCAGGGAAAAACAAAGCAGACCTCAGGATTTGACAGATAAGAGTTAGGTGAACTGGATTCAGCTAAACATGCTGCATGTTTTATAGAAACAGAACAAAAACAGCCTTAAAGCCTACAGCCTGAGTAACACCACGTTATGTGAGAAAACTGTTATTGTCTCATAATGGAATACACTTACAAGTGTGGAAGGAAAAGTATTTTATAACTAAAATATTGTTTTGGGTGTATTTCAGTAAGCACTTAGTCATCATTGAACTTTTAGGAGCCTTCTTTACCAGACACGCTCTGCAGTGCCACTCACCCTGAAGAGGAGCTGCAAGAAAGCATCACACATGCTAGCACAATTCCAAAGTTCCTTGGCCCAAGGGAAATCTCTGTAATTAGGTTTCCTCACCCTGAGAGAGGCTAGTGAATAAATCATATTAATAAGTATTTCAAACTGCACACTAAAGATGGGTAGGATCACAGGTAGGATTTTGCGTTTAAGAGCTTCACAAGGGTAATAATGGAGATGCACTGAAAATACCTTTTTCTTAAAAGAAATACAAAAGGAGGCTTTACATGAGAAAGGCTTTAAGGCCCAGTGCTCTGGCTGATGAGCACTGGATCTTCGCACAACCAGAAAACCACAAATCAAGTAATTGAGGCTTGGAAGGAAGGAAACAGAGCTGGTAACAGCTCTTGTTCAGACGACCCTGAAAAACTAATCGTGCTTCAATGTGGAAAAGTTATGATAGCAATTACCAAAGTATTAGAAAAAAATCATAAGGAAAAACACAAAATCAGGAGCAGTGACCACACATGGTCCCCAGAGTTTTGCACGGAAGCCTTTCTGTGTCTCGACACCCTGGCGTTCCAGCCATTCCCAAGTCAACTACTGAGAGTCTCCTGCCAGAGTTGGCACGGGCACGCCGAGCTCCCTGGGCCAATCTGACAGAGGTTTATTTAAGGACTTAACATGTTATATAAACTGGTAAATCAAACAGATGCTTTTCTTGTGACAACAGATAGCTGAACTATTAGCAGATGGCAGGAGGCCATTGCTAGAAAAGCATCTCTCCTCAGGGGCTCGCCAGCCCAGCAAATAAAGCACAGCCAGTTTTGCTCCTTGCACTCATGCTCTGCACTCAAGGGTGTCTGGCAGTTTCAGGCAGCTTCCCAGAGAAGTCACCACCATGCCCTGATGCTGGTCTCCTGTACGTCAGGCAGCACAAGCTGCCAACTCTACTAAGCAGAGAGAATACCCTGATGCTGTCTGCTCATGGAAGAACTTGGAACAAGACAGCAAGAAGAGCTGAACAGAGCTGTCCAATTTACTGCAGGTGAGTCTGCAACTGTAAAACCTTCCTAGTCTACTCTTTAAACTGTCCTAAACACAAATTCAAGAGATCCTGCCCTTCTATTCCAAAGACATGTTCCAAAACACTAGAGTTCAACATTTCCTGATCTTTTATAAAAGGTGTACTCCAAAATTCTGTGGTCAAACAAATGGTAAATGTAAATCTTTACTCAGTGATCGCAGGCTCACAACTTAGAGTACATTTTAAACTCATGGTTCTTCTACCAAAATCCTGAAATGTGTGGCAGGTCTCAAGTCTTCTTCCCAAAGCCAGCAGCCATCCCATCTCACACACCTAGTATGGAAATTCCCACCCCTTCCCTGGAAATCTCAGGGGAAACCGAAGACTCCAAAAGGCACCAGGAGAGATCTTCCCTCTCCTCTATGGAGAAGTCATTCCAGGGAGGTAAGACAGCCCTGTCATGGTACTGAAACTGTTCTTTTTTAAAAAGATTTACTCACTGGGCTCTTTCTGGAAATGTTTTCAGCTTTGCTATGTTCTTGTTTTTAAAGAAACAGGGCTGACATAAATGATACTGTAATGATACTCTAAGGAAATAATAAAGATGTCTTAAGAATCCTCTCCATATGCCATGGATGTTATCACGAAGACTACAGTTCTGCTAGCAGCATATTTTAAGGAACAGAACTCTTATTACAGGAGCTGCAGTTCAAATCCAAGGCCAAATCTGACCTTATCATGCTAAGTACAAGATAATGTATTGAAATCACAGGCTGGAACAGAGAATAAAATCTTCTCTTCACTTTCAGGTACTAGCTGAACCAAGCACTGTGTGCGCTCTGCGCTTCTAGGGACCTGAGAAATTTTCAATTATTATCACTTGTCTTATTATGGAGAGTGTTTTCATTAGCAGAATTAAACAATATCTCAAAAAATGACAATAAGTTAGCGGGTTTTTTTTTTTGTCATTCAATAAAAAGAGCCAGAAAAGAATAACTCGAAACTCCTCCTAAAGTCGCTCTTCCATCTGGCTCACACAAACTGGAAAAAAATACCTAACTCTGCTCAGCTAAATTCTGCAATTCAAGTTCTTCCTGTAAGAAAGGAGGACAGTAGTGGAACTGTGCAACATGAATAAGAACATTCTGTTTAATGGCTGCCTCATTAACCTTCAAATGACATTTTTTGATCATTTTAGTCTACCTGAGTTGTAAAGGTAACAGACAGAGGAACAGGTATAGCCAGAAACTTGTCAGCAAGGCTTTGCACATCCATACATTCATTCAGAAGCACCACGCATCTATCTCCCTGAATGGGTTAGATCAACTAGAAATACAGAATAAATGCTGCTCTTCTATACAGCACTTGCAGTGCCTGGCCTACACTTGAGCACAGAACCTGAGCCCAGTTTCTATCCTTACCAAAGCTGTACTTCTCCAGTCATTCTGAAACTCTCCAAATCCACCAAATCCTGAGATCACCCCTACAATTCTTTCTCAAGTGCCCAAGTCCAACTCACTCAGTCTGACATTCTGCATTCAATCTCATAAGCTGCAGAGAAGATGCCCAGATTAAACGCTCTGCTCACTCCCTCCGCCCTGTGCTCAGGGCACATCAGAAGAGATTCTGTACGACTGGTTTGTCATGCAGGACAACTGGATGCCCAGATGAATTTAACAAAAGTGTTAAGTTATTTATTTAGGCCATGATCCAATAAAGCACACGCTTGACTATAACCAGGATGTGCAGCCCACTGACTTCAAAAGAACTACTCTCCCTGTCTAAAACATTAAGTATCTACTTACTGCTTGGTTGGACTACACTGGGTACAGAGGAAAGAGAAGGATTTAGGGGAATTGCACACATTTGTTAATGGACATTCTCATGAGCTCCACAGGCCCCGTGCCAAGCGCACTAGCTATGCAGTTCACTTTCACACAACACTCACCAATGGACAGTTTGCAATGCAAGAGACGACTACCATCTGAATGGCAGATAATCAAAAAACATGCATTTTACTTACACTGTTAGCAAGGGAAAAAAAGAAAAAGGATGAGATGCAACACTGAATTGCAGCACAGGAAGCTCCTGTTTCAAATTGGGGAAACAGGGTAGGAAGTGGCATCTTTCCTAGCACATGCAGCATCCCTCTTATTCACACTATTTTGGTTTTCACTCTAATTATTAGTTATTAGTGATCAACAATGAATTCTAATTTACATGCTAAAGTATGTAACGAATTTGAAAAGGCCAAGAATTTGCTACTCAATGTTTTGACAGACTGTGAGGACAGAGGATTTGCACTGTATTCTGTCACTGAGCTAAAGTACTGAAGTTAGAGGGGAAACAAAGCTTTACTCAAAAACTTTTTCCCCCTCACAAAGTTAAAGGAGTTCAGCTAACAAAAAAGCACGTGCCTTCCAAGTGCCCTCAGATGATTATGGCTATAGTAACACTCGAATCCAAAGCAAACACTTTGGTGCAACAAATACACAGAAACAAGACAAGCCACTACACAGCTGGTAGTAGCAAATTTATCATCATCCATGGACCTTTTTCTTGAATTGCTAGTGGACCAAATTCCACTATTGACTATGTCCCAGTATTGATCAAAATAAAATCCTGACTCACTATACCTGGTTACAAAAACAGCAGCATCCACAGGAGGGGTGTCATCTCTTGCACCAGGAACCTGGTTGTTGCCAAGGTATTTTGCTCCACCATATTCTTCATTTTGCCACTGACAGAAGCTCTCCAGAGACCTCTCTCCATGATGCCCGATAGACAGTTTTGCCTTTTGGAAAGGATTCAAAAGAAGAAAGTTAGTCATGGCATTTACATAAAACACTAGAAACCAGAGGCAGTATAGTATGGCATGCACTAGTTACGTTTAGTATGTAACATATGGCCAGATATCCCTAGCTCTTGCCCATACAGCCCAGGGAATCCTGCTCGGCCTATGAAGCTACAGCAGCAAAAACAAGTTAGGACTTACAGGACGGTTTCGAAGCAAGACTAACTTGGTCACGCGAACGTTGACTTTAATTCCAAGGCTTTGATGTTGAAACATGTTGTACACCTGTCAAAAAAAAAAAAAGAAAAGAAAAAAGCAAACATCCTCAGAGAAAAAAAATACTCCTAATGCCAAAAACTAGTGACGGTTACTGATTGTTCCTGCAACTAAAGTGAGATATTTCCATCTGTGCAAGATGTGAATAAAACAAGAACACATGGGTGATGGTACTACACTCAAGAAACAGAGATTTTTTTAAGAGCTACTATGTTACAAGGCTAGCAATTCCTCATACTATAGGATAGCTAAGACACCTGCAAAACTACTGAAGTACTGTGCATTTGTTAGTACTGTACAGCATTTGGCTTCATCAAATGACCAGTCACTGACTAATTCAAATAAGATTCATAGTCAGGTAAAAAAACAGAGAGGAAAAAGAAAGGCAAATAAACAAGAAAAACAAAGCCAAAAAAATCCCACATCTCCAACCTAACTGTAGAAAGAATATACAGTACATGTTGAACTAGAATAATCAAAGTACAACTACTAAACAATGCAAGAGAAAAATATTCCAAAGGGTCTCCAAACATAAACTGGAGTGTCGGGAATCTGGACATACATTGCAAAGCATCCAACTAGTATATGGATCTTGGGCATTTAAATATCTGAGATATCTGAATGCAAGATGAAATAACGGTGTGTTTTAGACTTCAGGAAATAGAATGGAAAAGCAATTTCCCTCTGTTATTTTCATATCATATATGAGAATAGTAATAAGGCTGCATATAATGACACAAGCCTCAGGAAATACAAAAATAGCACCGGAAACTACCTTGCTACTTTCTCCAGATTTTGCATTCCAGCTCCGATATTTCACCTCATTTTTATAGGTTAGAATGTAAGATTTTAATTGCTGTTGGAATTTTATTCCATCCATTTCACCATTTAACTACTTTGACTGGACTACATGAAAAAAGGTGAGAAGGGTTGATATTTGAACCGTTTAAATACCACATAATAGCTTTGGGATGAATATTGCATTTCCTATTCAGTCAAAAGTAAAAAAAAAAACAAATCCATTATTGAAAAAAAGCTCTTCATTAATGGCAGCAGGATTTGGGCCCAGATAAATTATAATCATTATGTGCATCTCATTTGGTTATAAATATCACAGAGGCTTGGAAAAATACAACACTGCAACTCATCTCACTTCTCCTTCAACAAACTCAAGACATGAATATTCCCGCTATTTTATCTTCAAAAGTTGGTATTTTTCCTATTTGTACAAATGATCCAGAATATGCTCACTCTAAGAACATTCTTAAGCACTTTAGTGTTTGGGATTGGATTTAAGCATACACTTAAATGTCTCTTTTAATCCAGGCACAGACTGTAAGACAGACACTACTCAGTATTTGACCCACTGACCTTCAGTGTAAGCACAGAAAGTCATTTATCTTCCCTGCAGCTGCTATACAAACACACACAAGTGCTGGGACTATTTACTCAGCTCTGCCGGAGGTTGGTAGAGCAGTAAAGGCCCCTCACTCACTGCAGACCTGGGGGGATAAACTCGGCTCTTGCAGGCCAGTGCTCTGACAGCTGATGTATCTAAGTGCAGACCTGGACACTCAGCTGAGGGGGTTGATGGTGCACCTTGATAACAGATTCATTCTCTCACATAACACATCAGGGACGAAGAAACATTTGCCAGGCCCCGGTGATGGATCCCTTTGATTTGTCTAGATTGGCACTAGGCTCTGAGAATTCCATAAACGTGCAGTATTTTATGTCTTTATCATTAAACTGAACAAGTGATGATTGTCTTTCCGCTAGAGCAAACAAACATCTTGCACTGACAGTGCCAGTTGCAGAGGAATTCAGCATTTGCTGAAGTCCAGCATTTTGGAAGTTGTCAGACCTCTTTACTTTTGCCCTCCCTCCATCCCAGGATACCTTTTACTGTACATGCACCCATCAGTGATTTCAGAAAAGCGAGTCCCTGCTGGCAGCAGCAACCAGATACTAATCCAGAAAGACACTAGACAAGCAAGAGGGGCTTTACTCTGCGTGATTATCCAAACTCTGCTTCCTTATTTTCTTAAACGGAGCCCAAAGGGGCGCCAGATGCAGGGCAGTTTATAGCAGCAACGAGAGCCTCTGTCCCTCTCCCAACAAAGCCTTGGCTGGCACAAGCGACCGTCCTGCTTCAGTGTGGCCAATGCACTCGAACACAGGCACTGGAGACATCTTCAGCTTCATCTGCCTTCAATTCCTTCTCTAGTCAGCAAAAAGCACTTTGCAAAGTCTCATGCAAAAACACAGACTCAAGTGAGAACTATCTACTCCATCCACAAATAAGCCTGTCTTTCAAAATGTTCCAGAGTTAACATGTAACCAACTCCATGTCAGAATTTCTCTGACTAAAGATAACTCATTTACAAACTACTCTTGGTGTGTTCAGCTCTATCAGTCAGAGACCTACAGTGAAATATTCACCACTACATGCACTAGATTGTTCACCTCATTATCTAATTTTTCATTAATATAGCATATCATCTTGATCAGTGCTAAGAACTGTGGAAACTGCATCCTTTTAAATGAGAAATCCAAACTGTCCTGAATTACAGCATTTAGGGCTACAAGGCACCTCAGTGAGAACAAGATCAACCCCTAAATGACCTGATCAACAAACTCGAGTTCAGCACCGGTGATTCGCAGCCCTTCTAGCAGCACACAGCCCATGTTAAGCCAGTCTGCATGCAAGGGAGATCATGTCCAGCATGGAATCAGATTCCAGAACAGCAACAACCACCTTCCATCCTTTTTACTTAGCCTTCAAGGACACCATCACTCACAGATATGGGAGTGTCAAGGCTATTTAGACATCCAAGACTCATCCAAGTAGCTATCACCACAATATGAGCTAAGAGCACCAAGTGAGATGGCTGAGATAATTGGTACTGGGGGAGGAGGAATGGGATTTCCTAGTGCAGATGTTCAAGGTTTCCTGACGCATGGATAACATGCATTAACAGGGAGACTGACTCACAGACCCCTCCCTTCCCACTTGCAATACTATGGACCACTCTCCCTCCAGCCTCCAATTGCATCACACCCTTGAGGCTGCTCTGACCACTAAGTGGGGGGGGGAAGAGGAGGAGAGAAGATTTTGGGGTATTTTAGGAGCTTTTAATAAAATCAGGCAGCTGGGAGAAGAGCCAGCTGCATGAAACCAACTCATGCTTTGATGAGCTCTACCATGGAACAAAATACAAAGGTCTCTGTTTTAGGCTATCACCACAGTTTAGAGCAGCTTGGCTGGAAGAGCAAGGGAGGTTCTTGGTTACTGGGCTGTAGGGATGTGCAAACTGTAAATGTGGCCAAAGTGCAGTATGAGCTCTGGCAGTTCTTCCCAACACACACTTCTGCACTCTTGACTTGTTCTTTGAGCACTCATCAAAAGCACAGAGTGATGTGGTAAGAAGTCAAGCATAACAAGACAGAGCTCTACCACACAGAGTGCCCCAGAGAAGAGAAAAGCTTCAAGCTGGGACCATCCTTCTCCTCCTCTGTTCCCATTCATCTTGTCCTTCTTTCTCCTTATGCCTTTGACATGGAAGGGACTGCAGTCTTGACAGGAGCTGTCCAGACCTGCCCCAGCATGCATGAAGCCAACCTAGACATGAGGAACTGGGCTGAAAAAGAAACTAAAAATGCTTCAGTTTAGTTTTTGTAATTTCACTTCCCAGGTAGGTGGAGGGAGACGTGTGTTTTTCAGCGTTCAAAACACCAATCTTGATCTTGAGGCTGAACTGCCTTTTATTATTAAAAGAAAAAGCCTTGCACTCTGAGGAGAGCCTCCATAGAGTCTTATTTGCTGGATGGCATTTGGACAGCAGAAGCAGTGGTGAACTTACAGTGGTTCTCTTACTTGTTTTTTGTAAACATATAAACATGGATGCTTACACATCCATGGCTCTTTGTAAGGTAAGAGTTGACAAATTTTTCTCTTGGGACTGCTCAAGAGAAAAGAGAAACCTGCAGACATTGACCAAAGTTTTATACCCCTTTCCCTTACACTCCTGCTCCCATCATGAAAATTCCATAAGGACAGTTATTATCAGTGGCAGCTCCTGAGCCTTTGTGTGCCAGCCCTCAAGAGCACCAAGAAGCAAATCCATCAATATAGACCTAGGTATGTGGTAAATGTGATTTTAGCTGTTTCTTGAAGAAGGCTCTCAAAGGGAAAAATCCAGCATGAAAAGTGAGCTGCAGAGTGTAAAGGAAGGCTTCCGAGAATAAATCATAGTATTCCTGACCACATTTAAGAAAATTCCTTCTTAACAGCATTTGAGAGATTGCTAACTTCAAGTTACTGCTTGCTGCTGCAGGAAGCTTTCTCACTAATCACACAGCTTAGCAACAGCTGCAGGAGCACTAACACACACTGCAACTCACCCGTCTGCTCTACCCTCCTCCTGGAAAAAGTTAACTTCAAAATTGAGCTACGCTTAATTCCAAAATACCCAAATGCACTAGAATTATAAAGAAAATTAATTCTAATTTTAAATTAGTGATTTTCAATGACTATCCTATCGCCCCAGAAATTCTGACATATGTCCTTGACTGCCTAGAGGACTAGTCTGAGTGGACTTGGTTTGCCAAGTAAGCTCTACATGTTTACAGAGGCAACCCTTGCAACTCTGTATTTAGGTAATAGCTGAAAACAGTGTGACCTTGCTCTGAATAGGAGGAATGGGGACACTGATGGCTGTGAGCAGAGCTCGCCAAAGAGTCTAAAATCTCAGTTATGCTTCAGAATCTGCGTCTGAATCACAGAGCTCCATCCAGAAAGCTGAAGCACAGGCCATCCCTGTGCTTCATGAAGGAAGACCATCCCCAAAACAGGCCACTACAACTTGCCTTTCTGCAAGGAGAGAGCACCTCCTTTTTCCTTACGGATGATTCCTCTTGGAAGAACATGAAACAACGGGAAAAAGCACCGAAGTCAACTGGCAAAGCTGCACATGCTTCATCCCTAGGAACCCGCGCATGAAACCAGTGCAAAATGGCAGCTATGGTGAGCTGACTCCCGGAAGACAGGGGAAATTAGAGAAATCCAAAGCACTGGTCTCCTAGTTCAGTTTAGAAGAAGCTGTGGGAGTAACAGGACTTTTTTTAAGAAACAGATCATCTATGCAAGCTGCCTCCAGATGGATGGAGTGCAATGAGCTGAGAACAGATTGACAGGGGCAGCAAGCACAACAAGCACGATTTGCCACAGAGACACTTTGCTTCAGGGAGGTCAGAATTACTGTAGAAGGGGAGGAGCGACAGCAGGAAACAGGAGATGGGCTCATGTCAAGTAATGCAAGGGTGATAGCAGAAGTGAAATGCAGACTCTGCAGCCCTGTGAAGAACAGCAAGACCAAAAGACCTTACCTTTACCTGGAAAGAGGGATCAACAAGGTACTTCCTACTGAAACCCTAATGAGCAAATTCCTGTTTTTAACCAATCTCAGGCACAGTAACTCTTTTTCCGAATAGCCTGCAGGCAACTCTCAACCTTTGCACTTTCACAATTCTGCTAACATCTTTCCATATCCGTGCTCTTGCTTCTAACATACCCACAAACTCACTGCCTTGCTAAAGCTGCAGAGGTACATGGTGGCACTGGACATTAATTCTGTATCAGCTTATATTTTAACACCATCACAGAGCCATCAGGAATGTCTCATTTGGGAAAAGTGCGTTGATTCAATTACCTTGCCAGAAATAAGGAAAATATTTCATTTTAGAAGGGGAGATTTAAAGAAAATAACTCTAAGCTCTAGAGCCATTTTTGTTCCTGTTCATACATTACAGAGGACCTTAGAGGGAAATTCTTCCATGGTCTTGGAAAAAGCTCTTACAACTTCAAATGTTAGTTTATTAAATGGAAGAGCTTATAATTCTAGCATGACAATTCAATCAAAAATCTGCTTGCTCTTCATGGGGATGGTGAAAATTGCAGAATATCACTAAAAACACTGCATTTTCTAGGTGAAGCAGTACCTACTATTTCTGGGTCGCAAAGTAAGTTGCTTTGCTTTGTGTCTTCATTGTTACTCAAGAGGAGGCTTTTTTTGCTCTTCTTTTAGGATTCTCACTTATCAAAGGAACAATAAAACTGTGTTTTGCAATGCTGACTTTTTCCTCCCCCTTCAGAAATTCCTGTAACATAAATAGGTATTAAATACTTTAAGGCAGATCACTTTATTTAACATATCTATAAATATAAAATGCATTAATAGGACCTCTTAATGCTTGTTTTGTGGTTTGACAGTAAACGTAATGGCTTACAGAGAGGACTTAAGTTAATAAACCCCTGACCAGTAATATTCTATTTGCTTAAATGCAGGCACTCATGCCAAAATTAACATTCTGGTTTCTTTTGGAG
>JAVCKT010003295.1:5882-19808 GCA_032273925.1 Rhynchotus rufescens | reverse complement strand
TGTGTATGTGTGTGTGAGTGTAGATTGCACCACATCCTGGGTATATATGTGTGCGCATGGCCAAATAAACTAGTATTAAGTAAATTTAGGGTACTGTTCCTTCTGATGAATTTAATTACGGTGGTCATGTTGCATAAAATGATACCAGACTAAGCAATTTTAAAAGATTATGAAAACATTTAATGGAGTCCATGTTTTTCTCTGGGTGTTTCAATCTAAAATTTAAAATAAGAGAATGGGAGGGAACACACCTGTAAACTTTTGTGCTGTAAGTTTGTGGTTTGCAGTTCAGTAAGGTTAAGGAAGTCTTTAGAATTTCAGAGTTTCCAGCAAAAATATGTAAAGTTTGAACACAGAATTTGATGAAAACTTATTGGCTGTGTTGAAATTTAAAAGGAAGTCCCAGTGAGGATGTTGGGTCACTTTTGGATCTAGAAACATTTTGCATTTTAAACTGGCTTATGGAAGAAACAAGCAAGCAAAAAACTTCCTCTGTATCTTTTCTTTAGAGAAACAGTGGCAATAAAGTTACTAATGAGCAGCCAAATTCATGCAATGGCTGGGCTGGAGAATGAGCTGGTGGAACACCAGGGTGCTGTGTGAGCAACTGTTAAGGAGCCAGAACCAGTGAAGTGTCTGGGTCACCCACATATTAAAATAAACAGCATACCCCCAAAGCAGTAGATATAATGTAGTAGCGTTAGAGATTTCTTTCTCTGATGTATTTGGTTGAAGTTGCCTGATGGACCCGTGAGAAACACAGCTGATAGTTTGATAGTAGTTGAGTAGGTGGATGGGCCCGTAGGCAAACAGAGTGCAGTTCTATAAGCCTTTATTTCCTTAATTTAGGAACAAGTTGGAGTGGTACTTGCTCTAAGTTAAACTTTACCAGTGTTTCATGCTTTCACAATTGTAATTTATTTATTTATTTATTTATTTATTTTGTTCAGGTAGACAATTATGCTGACTTAATTCTTCCTCTGAGTATGTGAAGCCACAGGTCTCTGGGCAAAGTTTTATTAGTTTTATTTCAGAAAACTGCAGCAATTTTCATAGCTCTTTATCCCTGTTGCAGTTGTACTGAATCCATTGACATCTTTATAATTTGATACTAAAATTGCATGGTCTGTCCTACCTAAAACTATTTTTAAAAATATGTATTTTCTTAAAATTTGTTTTTCTTTTAATACACTATAAGAAAACAACATTGGAACACCAACAATATCCAGCATTTATGGGCTATTAGGAAAAAAAAGTGTCTTCTCTTAGCGACCGATAATGAAAGCTGCAGAGGATTTTGTGAGTAGGTGAATCTGGCCATAGAGTTAAGGTTAGACTTTATTCCCATAATAAACTGAAATAGAGTATTTGATCTCTATTTGAATTATAACACTGTTTTAGTAACCTTACTTTATGGAAATATGCCATTTATTCTATCTGTTTGTATTAGTTTGAATTTTCTAGATATGGTGTATTTTTGTTAGCGCAACATTTTTTTTTTGTTTAGCAATGGCCTAAAAAGGCCATTTTATTCTTTTAGAGCTAATTGTAGTTAATAAGAGGCCTTACTTTTTACAACTATTTTAAATATGCATGTTTGCAGAGCCTGCTGTATGCATGCTGTATGCAGTAAGCTATGCAATATTAGTGAAATGTGGAATATTTTTATTATGCAAATTTCACAGAGCTAAGTCCTGAGGCTACGGTTTGAGGAAGGAAGATAGATTTTTTTTTTTTTTTTTTTTTTAATGCTCTTTAGAGCCTGAGGCCATGGCTGTGTTTTCATTAGAACTGGTTTTATACTGTGTTGATAAGGTTACCTGGCAGTCTGGATGTGATCTGGATGGAGAGAGTGCACAGTAGCACCTATGCAGAGCTGGTCTGTGCTGAAGTCCTTAGCTTGGGCCAGATAGATGGGACTTTGTCCAGCATAGCCTGCTGCTAAGAGTTATGCGTTCAAAATTTGAAAATGCACGTGTGTCAAGAAATATTTGTCTGTGAAGGAATTTATATTATGTGGCTTGATTGTTTATCTAGCACAGAGATGGACTAAAAGTGTGTTTAGCGTGTCATGAAACCACAGCCTGAATGTGTCCTTCGTACACGGGTGGCATAGGGCCCTGTATGTGCCATCTGTGTTCCCACTGCCACCAACTATATTGTTATGGATAAGCAAAAGGCTTCATTTTCAGAGAGAGTAAGTTTTGAACTCTTATAATCACTCTAGTGAACTGTAGAATAATCAAGAGTGATTTTTTTTATACTAGAGATTTTTTTTAGAGATAATTAATATCTCAGTTCTTAGAATTAAAACAGTTATTTAGAGCTTTAGCAGTATTTGAAGATATGCTTGAAAATGAAACTACGGAGTTCTAGGCAGGAGTTTTGATGTTAGTAATATGACCACCTGAAATGATTTTATCATCATTCCTTTCAGCAGCTTGCTATTTTAGTATTTTCTTGAATAACTCATATCTCCTGCACATAAAACATTCAGAAATCTCTTCATCTACTGAAACACATCTTATCCATATGATGCTGCAATTAGACAAATTTTAAGTTAAATTACTGACTTATTGGCTGGTCTTGCATATGTGCTCTTTTGTTTTTTAGCCAGCCTAAGAGTTTTATTTTAAGCTGGTGATAATAGATATTCATGTTGCAAAGCCATATTTGCTCCAAGAAGAAAGGTAGCATGGTAACATATACAAGATGTTTTCTTTTTTAAATGTGAAGTCTTTTTTAATTCCAGAATAACAGAGTATAAATTAATGTATAATAATCATGTCGTGAGTGCATTATTTTTATTTTGTCCTTTGTTTTTATTTTAGCAGTGAAACTGTATATCTTGCATATTAAAAGAATTTACCTTTCCTTGCAGCTTGTTTTGAAAATGTCTGAAAATTCCAGTGATAGTGACTCATCTTGTGGCTGGACTGTCATCAATCATGAGGTATCCAATCTCAAATTAATGACATTAGCTAAGTTTAAGACTTGCTATATACAGTAAAATGTCATTTGCATTTTTATGGTTTATCTTTCTTGTAGATATTGCATCCCAGCAGAGGGTATAGGAGAAATGAATTTAAATATGAAAATATCATTTTAGGGCGAGTGTTTAAAAATTCTTATCTTGACACTATAGCTGATACAGATTTATTTAATAAATAATGATTGCATAGTTTTTACTTAAAGAACTGGAAGAAGTTTATGGAGATGTTCTTTTGTCTTTCCAGAAAACACTGAATTTATGTAATGTATCTGTTGTTAGTATGTTTCTTTTTTCCTTCTCATTTCCTCCCCCTAAAAAGGAGGTAGTTGTGGGTAGGGAAAATATCTACTGTAGGAAGGAAATGATTCAGTGCTTTCTCCAAGTCTGATACACCACTAAGCTACCTGTTCCTACCTTCAACAGCTGCTGTTTAGGAACAGACCTCTGTCTTCAGGCTGTCTTTCTTATTGTGGAAAAAATGTGAGAAAGACAAAAATTAACAGTTGACTGGGATATTATTAAAAGGTACTTTCAGGGCTAATTAACATATTACAAACATTATCTTTATGTCTTCATTTGTGTATAAGCAATTGCTTTTGTTCTTAATTAAACTTTTTGTACTGCCCAACTCTATTTACAGAATATTTAGCTGTTTTGGAAAAACATGCACATAAACCTACCTACTGGGTGCACAGGAGAAGGTTTCTAAGCTCTTCCAAGTGTGCAGAACTGTGATGTGCACTAATAAGAAAAGATGCAGGAGGAACTAGGATCTTTAGAAGTCAGCATGGTCTCATGAAGAAGTGGTGGGAAACACCCTGAAGAGAAATATGTGACACACAACATAATTATATATTATCTGTCACGGATCTAGGATATAGAAAATAATTATATATTCCATGTCCTAGATGAGCAGGATCCTGAAACAAGATCAACAGGAGCCTGAGATTTTCCTGATAATGATGCAAGTCTCTTTTGCCCAAAGAAGAATCTGAGGGAAGCTACAATAAGTAACGGAATACTAGCTTTTCTTACTTTGAGAAAGCAGGCGGAGCACAGGCAGCTGATCTTTCTGGTCAACCCTGTGTAATAAAGTCGAGGTTAAGAAGTAAAACCAGTCTCAGAAGTAAAACCCATCTCAGAACTGAGAGAGACTTTTCTGTGTTGCTCCGTGTTATTTATACTGGAATTCTGAGTTTCCTTGGCCCTGTTTTCCAAGCAGATGGGAACAAGTGACAAGGCTCCAGAAATAATCTAGGTGTTGGCTTCTTGTGGAGGAGGAATTCATGTGGCCATGCAGGATTGAGGTAGTGGCAACAACTAAGGGAATGGTGCTTGTTTTCCATTAGGTAAAATGTCACAGGCTGCCAGACTTCACAGACTTCTAGTTCCTAACAAGATTTAGGAATTGGCTAGAACAGTTGGGTTACTCAGCAGTGAAGTGTAAGTTTTATTTTCATGCTTGAGATGGTTATTTTGCACTGTGACTAAAAGCGATTAATGTAGCCTGAGTAAATCAGTGTAACATGGGATTATAGGAAGGCATGAATTAATCTAGGCAAATCAGAACATTATATTGGCATGGGGAGACACTGGTCCCACTATGGTGTGTTAGAATTCCAGTTGTTGACCTTCTCTTGGCAAGGCAGCTTGGAGTCTGAGCATGCTGGAAGTGGCACAAAGGGGCATCACATACCCCTCTTACACACTTGTTAATGGTGGTGAGGAAGACATGGACCACTGTGTACTTCATGGAAAAAGATTTGGATATTTAAAAAGGGAGGAAGCTAAGGATTAGATAAAGAAATTAGGAACACGGTAGTATTATTTTCTCTTGCAACATTTTAACCTGTATTGATGAGACAACACATACCTAATTTGTGTATTTGTCTTGTCTTTTATGTGAAAAGTTTTTAAGTGAAAAAATGCAAGTAGCTAGATTTTGTAATTTCAAAGAGCTGTGCATGTGGAATTAAATACTCGCTTTATAATTTAACTACTTATAAAAGGAGAGCTGCTAGTTTTTGACTCAAAAGAGGCACAAGAATGGAGTCTAGCGGGTAAACAATACCCTTTCACAAACTTTTTGCTGTTGATGGAATGTCAGGAAGGGGAAGTTCTAGCAACAAGTTAACTGAGAGAGCTTAGACATCCCCTGCAGTCTGCATGGGTTTAAAAGGGGACATGACTTACCTCATACTCAGCAAGCCAGGTTCCTATGCATTTCAGCTAAAATTTTAGTTGAAATATCAGCTATATGCCTTATGTGTACCTTGTTGTAGAGACTGGGCAAAGTAAATAGCTTGTTATTCATTTCCTCCTCTCCACTTTAAGAAATGGAAATAGTGTTCTATTACACCTGAGGGCAGTTGTCATTAAAAAAAAAAAAAAAATCTGTATATGTATTTGCCCCTAAAAGAGAGTGTTGTATTTTTTTTGAGGTTTCTTTTTTTAATAAGTTATTTATAGTTTTTTTTTAAATAACTTTTTAGTGTGATTGTAAAATGTCTCTATTGCAAATCTATAAGGTACCTAAAGGTACCTAATCTTTCTGAACTACAGTCTCCTCCTAAAAACTAAAGCAGACGTATTTGCTTAACTACTGACCTGAGGCAAACAGGGAAAGTGATCTTCCTAGTATTACTACTGCTGAAATTTCACACCTGCTGTTACAAAAATAACTAGCTCTGTTTACAAAAACAGTTCAAGTTGTTCTTGGATCAGAGTAAATTAGTTTTTTTCCAGGTAGATTTTTCAAATTTGGGCTTTTCTATTAACCTTACTGATGTTCCACCACTCACTTTTTAGCAAAAGATTCCAATATGTTGATGGATTCTTTGGGGTTGTCAACAGTACTCATGGAATTACATGCCCTGCAGTTCCCTAGTTTTGTTAATCTTTAGTTCCTGTTTTGCTCTGAGGCTGTTGCTGACTTGCAGCTGACTGGTAACTAAGGCGTCTGTCTGATTGAAGACCGAAATCCAATTTAGAGATGGTGTAAAACTGTTTTGTAATCCAGTGTTGTTCAACTTGCATGTATTTATATTGTTTGGGTGTCAGAGATTTACTGATTACAGAATCATTTGAAATTACTGACGGGAACTGAGGTGGAGTAGGATTATATATGTTTTTTACTCTATATTAGTACTTAGTGTTTTTGTGGATATGTTGGGTGTTCGTTCTGTATTCTCTGTTTACGTGTTTACATACAACACATGAGCTTATGGGTAAGAGTTTGGTCCCATATTCTGAACAGAAGTGGTGACATCTCTTCTGTTTCTCTAAATTCCATTTAATAAATAGTCAAATTAGTATGAAATAATCAATTTGGAATATCTGGTATAGCTCTTAATTTCTAATTTGCATTTCTTTTTCTACTGTTTTCTTTTGTTTCTCTGCTTTTTTTGTTTTGTTTTGTTTCTTTCTTCCTTTCTGTTCATGATCATCCAGAGTGTTATATGTAAAGATTTAATAACTAGGGAATTGAATATTTCTCTTATTTTCTCTTATTTTCTCTTATTTCTCTCATTTAGCTTCTCAAGAACTTTAATTTTAAAGCTTGTCATTTTTCTCTTCAGTCAGTCCATTTTTATTATTAATATTTTGTAATGTTTTTTGTGTGACCATATCTCACTACTTGACATTTAACGGGCTTTGTGTCAATAAAGCGCATTTAAACCTCTTTAACTTTAGGGTTCTGATATAGAAACAGTGACTTCAGAAAATGGAAGCACAAATGGTAACCATGAATTTGTTTCTGAAGAATATGTTTCTTTGCAAGAAGAACAACCAGTTGATTTTGAAGGTAAGAACTTAAAAGGGGAGCAGTTGCGTAAGAAATACAAATATCTGTTGTAGCATCAACACAAAAACAGTAATTTTGATAGATTTTAATAGCTGTTCCAGTACTTGTTCTATCACTGCTGTGGAAAATATTCAGTTATTTCTATTTCAGAAAAAATAAAACTAGTAGAATGTCTTTCATTCTCTCAATACATTAGACATCTTATGAAGGAGTATGCACTAGCATAGCTGTAAGATAGTTTATTATAGTTCTATTGATAAAAGAAGTATTGAGACAGTAAACATTCCTTCATAAACTTATTAAGAGTAATTTGGAAGGAACCGACAGACTTTGTCTGAAGTGCATATTGTGACACTGCATTAGCATTTCTCGCGTTGGAAGTGCAGATCTCAGTGCATAATCATATGATGAAATTCCTTCAATTTATGTTTTAATAGTTAATTTGAAAACTGAACGTGTTAGCTTTGGGATAAGAACTGGCACCATTTCAGTGTATTACCAACATCTTGGCTATGTTTCCAAATTCATAACAGCTCCTAGCCAAACCAAGACTAGCCAATCAAAGTCTAATAATAACCATCTGAACAATATTTTTCCAATTTCAACATGCAAGTATACTATGGTATTGTGTTAGCCTAGAGCATAGTTGGTTTTGTTTTTTTAGCTACTTTTTGTACATAGATTACTTAAGAGTATGTTCAGTATGAGCACTTAAGTGTTTTTCTCCAGCCGTTGTTCTGGTGCTTGTTGGAGAGAGATTAAACAGGAGGTTTAACGTATTTTCAGAAAACCTTTCCTGATATGAGAAGATAATAAAAATCTCCTGCATTACTACACATTCTAATGTTATATAGGCTTGAGGACACTGATGCTTTGTAGAATTATTGATTTTAATCCCTTATTTTTGATGGAATTTTGATGGGAACTTTTCTATTTTTAATTTATAGCTCAGTGCAACGATGATGGAGCGGTACCAGTGACAGAAACTAGTCTTCCTGCCCTTGAAGAAACACAGACAGTTCCTGAGGTAAATTACATGTTGTTATGCAGAGGCTTCTGCAAGCCTCATCTTGCAAAGCCAAGTAGTGTTTTGAAGACATTAAAATAAAGATACCAGTGTTCCTTTTTTAAACATTACAAATTCTTGCTTTGTTTTTAAATTACTTTGTATTGAAAATACTTGAATAATTTTTACATTCTGTCTTTTCAGGGAAAGAAAGTGCCTGATGATGCTTCCTGTGTTGGGACTGTTAGTGATGATTCTGACATTGTTACACTTGAAACTCCAAAAGTCGAAGAAATTGCAACTCGGGAGGAAGCTCCAGCTCATGATGGAGAAGCTCAAAACTCAGAGAATTTTAACATGGGTTCCTCCTCTAGCAGCCAGTATGCGTTCTCTCAACCAGAAACTGGTAAGAAGAGTAAATTCCTAAGCAGCTAGGTGCAAGAATGTCACCAGAAGAAAATAATCTTTGCTCAGGGAGCCTTCTTTGTTTGGAGAACAGAAAAGAAATCCACTTTCTGGGTACAGATCCAGATACTTGCAGTTTCTAGGACAACTCTGTTTGTCCTGACTTTCAGATTTTGTCCCAATTATATGTCTGTAACATTTTTTTCAGAATTAGTAAACTTGAAAGCATTCCTATCTCATGAAGTATTCTCTGTTTCAAAGACAGAGTAGATTTCTAGCATGTTTTGGAGAATTAAAATAACTTTTAGTTCACAGAAAAATTACAGCCTTTTTCTTGGCCACTTTGAGGGCTTTTGGAAGGTCGACATGGATGACTAGGTACTGGAATAAAGTGGATTTTGAGGCCCTGAAGAATAGTAGCAGCATGATTACAAATAAATACTTTTTGCTTACCTGTGTAGAGTATATTTTTATGATCTTCCCAACATTTAACAGTATAGCAATGCAAGTTATTTAAGAGGAGAGATAGGAAACTTTGGCTAGTTAACAAATTATTATTGTGTTAGTCTTCTCTAGTCCTTGTTTTTAAATTCCACCTGACTACTTATTTGTCATCTGTTCTCTTTAATCTCTTACATAGAACTTCTCGTACCTGTAACACCTTTGCATTATTGGTTTTTGTTTGTTTTATTTTTAACTGATCTTTTTTTATCTCAGAAGTGGAATTATGCATCTTCAGAGGTTTGTATATAAGTGTCCATTGGAATAAAAAAACTGACACCTTAGCATCCAATTATGAACAGTAATCATTAGTGATAGAACTGTCATCTTTAAACCTTATAGGTGATTTGACTTGATTTTTAATTTAAAATGTAGTTTGATTTAATGTAAAATGTAGTTTCTTTTGGGGCAGAATTCTAAAAATATGTTCTTTTTTCTTCCTGTTTTTGTATACAAAAGTCAGTTGGCTGGAGAAGCTGAGGAAGATTCCTGATTGTGTAAGGGGATGGGGCAATGAGGTGAAAGAGCATGTGTCTCGCAGTCTTCCTTTCCAAGGTGGTGTGATTAAATGTGATCAGCTTGTGTAAAGCTGATTGCTTATGGCTTGCATGGAGTGTTGTTAAAATTATCAGCACCAACTGGACTCGAGCTCTAAAACGGTGATATTCCAAACAGATGCAGAAAGCCAGTCTTGGGAATTCGGCTAAGCTGTCATTCTGTTTTGTTTGCTTTTGAGAAGTGTTAAATTTACATATTGTTTGGAATGAGCAAAAATAATTTTAAAATACGTTTTAAGACTTATGCTTGAGTATTTAAATGAAGAGTATTCTTATATTCCAAATACGTGTGTGACTGGCAAGAAAAATATATGCCTTTTGATTTCTTAAGCTGACTTTAGCTTTCTTAAGCTGATTGGTCTGAAGCCTAGTCTTCAAGACAATGCATTTGATTGACCAAGTATTGGAAAAAATAAAAGATTCTTGAGTACATTTATATTTGTTTCAAGTGCCAAGGTTTTAGCAGTCAAAATGTTCATGGCATCTTTTTGCTACTGGAAATGCTTGTCATCCACTAAGTTTTTGTTGAATTTTCTGTTATGTGGGGAAAAGGATAGACTTTACATAAAGTAGATACTAAAGTGTCTACGAGGACAGATTTTTTGCCACAGGTGTTCTGACAAACCCTCCTTATGCAAGTGCAGGCTGTCTCAACCCTGCAAACAGAAATGTGTTCACACTGCTTCATGAAAGAAGTTAGCCGGGAAAAGTACTCATATACTGAAATAAACTTCACCTACTGTTGAAATGTGTCTGTACAGAAATGACAGAGAAAAAATCCTATCCAGAGCTGGCACTGTTAGATCAGCTAGTTTCTACCCTTTAAAATCACAGCAGAAGCTGATATTTTGGACTGCTCCT
Organism: Rhynchotus rufescens; assembly: GCA_032273925.1. NCBI lineage: Eukaryota > Metazoa > Chordata > Aves > Tinamiformes > Tinamidae > Rhynchotus > Rhynchotus rufescens. The sequence continues at coordinate 9,681 of JAVCKT010003295.1, read as the reverse complement.
GTGATGATGCTATTTCCTTTGTGCTCCTCTTCATTCTGTGGCTGTTACAGGACAGCTTTGTACTGAATTCTTTTATCTGCTTAAATGCACCCTTGCCAGAAAGGGTAACATTGTTGACAGTTTGCCAGTGAAGTGCTTTTCAATTATTGCAAGTGTCTCAAGTTTTTTTTTTTCTCTCAAGTTTTTTTTTCTATTTTCTCTCTAACTGCTTTTTTCCCCCCATATTTTATTCTTTGGCTTATACTGAAAAATTTCCCATTTGTTAAGGAGCAGCTTGTTCCTTAGCTGCTTTTATATTCCATATGCGTAAGTTTCTTTGGTTATTGAAACAATCTTGAAAAAATAAAAAGCAAAAATAACACCCATCTCATTAAATTTTTCCTATCTCATTAAATCCTTCATATGTCTAAGCTCTGCATTCTGGTAAGAATCTCTCTCACATGACAGTAATTTCTGGATGCTTGTCCATCTTTCCCCAGAATCAGGGAAGGTTGCATCTGCTTAAATGACTTATTCTAAAATAGTGCCTGTTTCTGTCAGGCTATATAAATGCATTTAAGAATCTGCACGTCATGTAAGTTGTGTTACGTGATTTGTTTTTATTGCACTGCCTGCTTGGTCAGTCTCTTTTGACTAAAAATATTTTTTTCTGGTAAGGAGGAAAATATCTTTTGCTGTCCAATGTTACTTGTCCATGGAAGTCAGAAATTAGACATATTAGTATTCCAGATACCATTTGGTAATCTTTTAGTGTGGTTGCTGCAATCACTCCTGGTAAGTTGGAGTCTATTTTTGGTGAAAAATTGTAAATAGTAATGCTTTTAGTAGCTTATGGCTAGCTTTGCTTGGTATTCTTGTATATTCAGTTATGTGTGCATGGCTTTGCTTAAACAGATGGTTATTGCTTGTGAACTGTTCAAAGCCAGTAACTATATTTCTAAATATGAAAGGTGATTTTTTGGGAAATATGAGAATGAATATTTCTTGAAGGAGTGTTAGCATCATGTAACTGCAGACATCAAATTTAGAACCTTACTTTCCCAAGCAGGAAGAGTTCATCTCGTGCTGGAGGCTTCCTTGACCCCATTGAATCTATTTGAGGCGTGTGAGTTAGGTACCTGAACAGAGATATTTGAAAGCTTCCTATTCATCCTGCTGCCCCTCCCTGGTATTTGCCATATACTTGAAAGTGATTCTTTAGGAGGAGAGCAATTAAATAATCAGTGTTTATATACAGGATCACATCAATTTATTTACAACATCGTGCAACAAGTACTTCTGCCTCCTACCAGTAACAGCAAGGAATAAGTACAGCCTGATTATTTTCCCAGTCAGAATTCATGACTTCTGACTCATAGGGTTGCGTAGTATACAAATAGAATTGCAAGGGTGGTTTTTATAAAAGTTATAAAAATTTTATTATTGATTTTTTCCTGATCTTGGTTGATCTAATCTTCAAAAACATCTGTGAGGCAATAAATGTTTGGCTCTAGAATGCAAGGTGGGGGTATCTGAGGTATGTGGTTGGAAATGGCTTTTATATTATGGCAGCTGTGTAAAGGTGAGCAACAAACATGTTGAAATATGTTTGTAATACAAAGTTTTATTAAGTTGCACTGTAGTATCCATATTAATGCAACTTTACTGGACTTTTTTGTCTACAGTTAACATAGACCGAAATGGTTTGATATTATAGTAAAACGGTCATTTTTGTAGGTTTTGCTTTAGCGACTGTTCTTGTGAAATAGTTCAGTTTCAACACTGGTAAGGCAAGGAAAACAGTTCTTAACATTTCTACTCTATAAGACAATAAATGATTTAAGAACTATTTTCTCATCTATTTTCTGTTCTTTTTTTTTTTTCCTAATATGTGTAATATAAGGCATGGGCAACTGTCATGCTGTTTTCCTTATAAGTTTTTTTCTAAATTATCTGTCTTTTCCCTTAATTGGATTTTGACCTTTGAGATCAAATATTCTGCAATAGAAATAAAAAAAAATCCAGATGATAGTTCATGCTGAATATTATATAGTGTTCTCAAAGACAAATGCCAAATACATTTTGCCTAAGTACAGTGTATTTTTATATTAAAGTAAAATTTAAAAGTGTCCATAAATGCATTTTAAGGACTGTTCTCTGTCTGTTTTCAGTGTTTTCATCCCAGGCGAGCAACGATGAGTCGAGTAGCGACGACACCGGCACCCAGTGCGGTCCCACTGTCCGCAGGCGCCGCGCTAAGAAGAGGCCGATCTCCAGCTCTGAGTCCGAGGAGGGGCCTTCTGCGGTGCCGGGGTCCGAAACGCCCCGAGAGGAGCAGCCCAAGCGCCAGTTCGGCAGCGGCCTCAACCGATGCATCATCCTCGCCCTGGTGATCGCAATCAGCATGGGCTTTGGGCACTTCTATGGTGAGCTTGCAGGAAAGGAAACACACAGAGCTGGCACCCTTTGTGCTTAACAAATACTGCGCTATTTGGATTCTTATTTTTGTTGTTCTCTGCTAACAATTTCAGCCTAAAACAAGAGTATGCTAGAATATGGATGATAAAGCAGGGCCCTACAGCATTGCGTTTGCATTTAAATTTTTTTCTAATTTTGTGTTTGATTTATTTATTTATTTAGAAATAAATGTGTGATAGTGCTGTCCTTACTAAGAGGATTGAGACGGTCATTTTAGGCTTTTGTCCCATATATGCTAAACTAATAAATATAAAGGATAGGCATAATTTTACACCAGTTCATAGTATCAATACTTCTTTCTCTGTACTGGAAAATAACATCATGACCTTGTTGTTCCTGTGATTCCAGAGAAGTCTTTGTGAATCCAAGATAGCAGCAATTTCTCTGTATTCTTAGAGCATGTCCAAAAGTTGATTCTCTTCTGTTATGCTTCAAACTTGCATTTTACACAGAATGTGTTAGCTGCATTTAACAAAATAGCAGCACTAAGTACTGATCTAAATTTGATTAGTTCAATCCTGATTCTCTAAATCACATTAAGTGATAAAATGATAGAGCCTTTATTTTTCAGGTCCTTGTCAGTATTTACTGAGACAGGTTTTCAGATAAGATTAAAGAGATTGATTCCATATGAGACTGGAAATACACATTTAATTTGACTTAATTTTTTTTCCCTCATTTTTAGAAGTCTAAATTTTGATACTTGTTTTGGAGGACATATAGTAATTTTCACTTGAACATGTTTTTTTCTTTTCCTGTTCTTAGGTAAACCAGAAGGTAAGAGTCATGAGTTACTGTGAATGCTGGGCTTGCATTCAGATCAAATTGTGTGCATGTCTGTACGTGTGTGTGTGTGTGTGTGTATATACACTTATGTTAAAAAGAAAATGATCAAGTTTTAATATTGGCATATGCAGGAATACAAGTGACTGATATAGTCATGTAAAATATATTTTATTTAGCTCTAACTTTTACTAGCTTGCAGTTACAGTTGGTTAAAAAGCTGATTGTGTGTCGGCATGCTGGAAGCAGAGGAATAGAATGATCAGCCCAGTCTTTGATAGTGTTTTGCTGGGGTAACTTGAGGAAGTGTTTTCATTCCTGTTTATTATTTCTTCTTTATTTAAGTGGGATTCATGGTAAATGCTCTCCTATGTAAGAACTTCAAGATGAATGGATGAGAAATATAAGGCCCCATCCTTGTTAAAGGATTCACTTGTGCTTGTTCACAAATTCGTTGAATCTTAATTTCTGGATAGAAATTCTCACCGCTGTTTGGGGGGGGGGGGGGGGGGGGGGGGGGGGGGGGGGGGGGGGGGGGGGGGGGGGGGGGGGGGGGGGG
>JAVCKT010003292.1:8138-25602 GCA_032273925.1 Rhynchotus rufescens | reverse complement strand
GCAGCGGCGCCGCGGAGGGGCCCGGCCCGGCCAGGCCGCGGGGCGCGGAGCGGGGCCTGGCACCGCCTCGTGCCCGCAACGGGGAGGCCGAGGAGCTGCCCGTGGATCCCGCTGCCAGCCCCGGCCTCGTGTCCTGCCCGCTGCTGCCTGGCAGCCCCGCGTGACCCATCGTGTCCCATCCGGGCCGGGCCGGGCGCTTTGTGCCCTCTCTGGGACAGGACGTGGCCAGGAGCCTCCCAGGAGTGCCAGGAGCGCTTGGGGAGAGCCGCCGTTCACTCTTATCCCCCCTCTCCGGAAGCCGTTCCTGCCAAACCAGGTGCCATATATAAATATATATATAATCAAATCTGTTGCCTTTGAGTAACCGTATGGAGGATGTAGCTACAACATCAGCTCTCGCCGGCTTGTGTCAGGATCCCACAATATGCAGAGCCGGGAAGCGGGAACCCCACGCAGGAGGCGGCTGGCAGGGGCTTTCCCGGCGCCCGCCGGTCACAGTCGCGCCCGCTGCCGCGGAGAAAGGAGGCACAACGTGGTGCAAACGCACACGAGGGGCTGTTTTAAGGAGCTGCTGGAGCACCAGGTCACGGGCATTTGTTCCCTTTTGCCCCACTCCTTGCATCCTTCGTGTCTTGCAGATGGATTCATCCTCAGTTGCATATAATACAGGCAAATATGGTGAAGATGATAAAGTCAATAGGAAAAAACACATTTGGAAAACAGGGAGCGTCCTCACTCGCTCCCGAGCGCCCTCCTAAACCTGCAGAGCCCAGGGGATTTTTTTGAACCAGATGATGCCTGTTGCAGTTCGAACCAAGCTGCTGCAGTGTTACTTGGGAAGCACAGAAGGGTTAAAATAAACAATAAATACATAAATCTGTGTGTGTGTGTGGCATACAGATGGACTGCCCCAATCCTCAGCCTGACTGCAAAGCTCCAGGTAAAGTCGTGGCTTAATGACCACATCTCCCACGTGGGCCGGGAGCCCTTCAACCCGCTGGCCCACCATGACGAACGGCAGCATCTTCCCTTTCCATCCCAGTTTGGAAGGCAGATGAGTGCTAAAATGCTCTTTATTCCTACAGGATGGCTTTGGTCCCAGCTTTGGTGAGCCCTGATGAGCAACAGGCACACGGGTCGTGAACCAAATCTCAGCTCTTGGCAGCGCTGGCTGGTGACACCAGGGTCAGAATTTTTGACTCACTCATTACAGGGCTTTGGCTCACAGATAAACTGTCCAGTTTATTTGACCTCTGCATATAACCAAATTGAATGATCAAGCAAACAGTGCCATTGGTGTTAATCACATCCTGAGGGGGTACATGTTGAGATTAGTACATCAAAATGACACACAAGGCCTTGCCTGGTTAGAGCAAGAGCTTCCAGTGCTTTGGGCTTGGGATTAGTCTCTAGAAGACTGAAGAGAGAAGGAGTGAAGCAAGCAAGGAAGCATATTTGGGCCCTATTGCTTGATTCTTTTCCACCAGCACATGTGGATTACTTGTTTCCAGACAATTCCATGTTTTTTTCCGATTCCCTAAGACCAGGTTGGTCTACCCCAGTGTTTCCACACGTCATACAGTAGACAAGGGGCTCTACTTCAGCTGAATGGAAGGTGCTGAGAAACCCAATGCTCTGCCAAATGGGTAAGAATTGGGTTCCAAGCCAACGCGATAACGTGCAGCAGTGTTAAAAGACACTCAGAAATGAATGTGTGCGTGTGTCCTACCTGCATCCACTCGTCTTCCCGAATGCCCTGTGATGGCTTCATTGGCACTCAGTGATTGCAGGGCCTTCTTCTGCTGGTGCCTTGTCTTCTCTCACAGGAGAGAAGTCTTTCTCCACGGGTCCTGGAGCTGAGCAGAGCTACCTGGGTGAACCCGGCTGCCAGCATTTTTCCTAAAGCTATACATAGATATATATGTATTATATATATATATATTTATATATAACTCTAAAGAGTTAATTTAGAGAGTCTCAGACACCAGCCAAGATGCCACGTTTGCCGTGCGCTTAGGAAAAGCAGCGCAGCTTTGTCCTCAGCCAGGCCTGCTCCTGTGGTCTTGCAGAGGAGTATGAACCTCTCCCTCCTTGGCTGAGATCTCGAGGGCACAGTCTATGGAGCAGCTCCAAGAAGAGCGTTCCTGCTTTCCCACCAGGAATGTTTTCCTGCACCCACCTGCCGCATAGGGAAGTCCTCCCGGGATCTGTTCTCAGGCACATCTGGTTTCCAGCCCTCCCCACGGCTCCACACATCTGCTCAGATTTCAAGTCCCTTTTATCAAAATTATTTCGCGTCATGGTCTGTTTTAGTGCTGATTAGCGTGGATCTGAGCTACCCTAACCAACGGGTATTTAGATTCTCGCTTTCATTCTTCTTTCTTGGCTGGCTTTGCTAGACCAGAGACAGCCCCGGGTCTGGGAAAGAACTGACCTGGAGCCACCCCCATCCGGCATGAAGCAGAGATAAACCAAACAAGAGAAACAGGCTCTGTCTTTTGTCAGATGTAAATTGTTGGCGGTTAATTAAGAAACATTTCAGGCACGGTGGGTTTGCTTTTTAATGATAATCTGTCCTCCGGCGTGGGTGGCTCCACCATCCAACATCTCTCCTCAGGAAAAGGGCTACCAAAGTAGTGCTGTGGGTTGCACTGCACCAAGGTGCCAGCAGGGAAGGTCTCCGAGGGCTTCAGCGGTGGCCAGGAGGCCTCATCCTCAAAGCACACGAGCACCAGGATCCCCTGGAGGGGATCTGGGCTCACAGCCTCCTTGGCACGCTTGTTTCTCACTTCTAATAACCATCGTTTCACTGTAAGTTGTGAAAAGTGCTATTTTTTCAAAGAAGGCAGAGCCACAAAGGCCACGTGCCTTTGGAAACGTGCTGAATAGTCACCGTTTTGGCCCCCAAAAGTCAAAAGCCTTTTACGTGCAAAAGAAAAGAAAGCTTCAACCTCTGAATAATCTTGCTTCAATCTGATATCGTGGCTTTCCCCACTCCTAGTCAATGACCAAAGCAGGGGCTGTTTAGGCACGACTGGCAGTGCTTGATGCGCCCCAAAGAAGCAGTATCTAAGTAGCGCTTAAGTCTGAGCAGCAGGACAGGGTTTGAGCCACCACTCTCGTCTTTACGTGGAGGCTTCTTGGGAGTGTTTTACTTCTTCAGGCTTTCATGGATATATGGCATTCTTTTAAAGTAGAGAACGCAGACTCATTAAATTAGATCCCTTTTTGTTAGATCCCTTTAGATCCCTTTAGATCCCTTTGCCCTGTAGCCCTGGGCACCTGCAGCTCCTGCGAATCGCAGCCCATAGCCCCAACGCCACACGCAGGTGCCCGCGTCTCCAGCGAGCTGGACAGCCCGGGCAGGGACGGGAGCAGCTCCGCTCCACGGCCCGCTGAGGACTGACGGAGCTAACACAGCTGCCAGCGCAGCACAGCTGGGGGATTAACCCCTCCGCCACCTCATACCTCGGCGGTGACATCACGGCACCAAGAAATACCCCCAGGAAACCACAGCGACAAACAACAGGAAGGAAGAACGTCCTGAAGCACAGGCACTGGTTTGTAACAGCAGGCGAGAACCTCGAGAAGGTGGAAGAGTTCACCTCGCTGGGCAACGTCACGCTAGTCACCAGGAGCTGGAGAACGAAGGGAGATCCTGGATGGATCCAGGATCCAGTGCTGTCAACATGCCGTGCAGCTCAGGGATATATGGAAGGGTATAGAGATACCCAACCAAAATAAAAACGGTTTATGTGAACCAGGAGATGATTTCAGGGTTGACATGGGGTTTCCGAGAACTGAGAAACTACAAAAACATCAGGCAGGAAACTAGATTGTTTTGCAAATGAGTGTCTGTGAAAGACGGGCTGCATATTTGGTAGAATGACTCCATCTTCAGTTGAGAGAGCAGAAGAAAGTGGGCTTTTCCCCTGTGATTCAGAGGGAATCCCTGGACACATCTGAGCGGGCAGTCTGGCCTCACACACAGCGATTGCAGCAAGGAAACCATTAGCTGGGACTAACTGGCGTGAGGAAACCCCAGGCGCTTGGAAAAGCCTTGGCAAGGGAGGGAGATAAAGAACAAATTGCAAAGGAGTGGCCAGGAGCGATTTCCCCAGTGTTGGAGCAGAAGGAAGTGGATTTTCCATCCCCTAAAGGCTCAAAGTCTTAGAGGAGAGACTTTCAAAACTCACATAAAGCAGTTAATTAATGGACCGGGGTTCGGCCGTTGCGGCTCTCGCTTTGGGACTCCTGGCCCTGGCTACGGTGCCGTTTGCCCTCACGCCTCCCAGTGCTTTGTCCATTCGATGGCTGCTCAGTGGAAACGGGAAGAAATATTCCCTGGATTAGATACTACAAAGACTCCTCTCCTTGCAGCCAGGGCTTCCAGTAATTCCCGCTGGTCCCCAGGAGTAGGAGCCAACCGAAACTCTGCCCTGCTGCAAGTCGGGAGTGAAACCTCCAGCCGTGGGACGGGGCCGGTGTCCGTGGGGATGGATCCCGCTGAGCAGCAGTGCCTCGTCCCACGGCACGGCAGCAGCAGCCCTGCGGCGCTGGGGTTAATGCCAGCACTCAGATAAAGTAAAATTACCCGTTAAAAATAATGAAAAGCAAACAGAACACCATAGGAGTACAACTTGTAGGCATCCAAAATTGTTGGTCCAACAGCCCAGGCAGGCAGGGATGTCAGTGCAGCCGCTGCAGCTCCCGGGCGCCTCGAGCCCCTGGCACCCTCTAGAGGAAAGCAGCACCCGGCCCTTCTTCCCAAGGGGATTCGGCTGCTTTGACGTTCCTCTCTCCATGGCTTCCCGGGCAGGTTCAAGCCCTCGTTGTCTCCCTTTTCCTCAGGCAGCAACTCGCACGCTGGTTAATTATGGAGATCAGGCTGAACGCGGAAAGATTACTTGTCATTGAACTTGGCCATAAACAATTTCCCTTGCAGTTTTCTTCTTTAAAAAACATGCATTTTTTTACCTCCTGCTCGTTTCTCCAAATTAATTTGCATCCCAGACATGCGCTTCGGTATAAATTCTCGCCACAGTCATTTGGAGCTAAATATTCTGAGTAATCAGTCAGTGCGGCGCAACCAATTTTGCAACTGTCACTTTTGATTCTTCCAGTAAAAATAGTAAAAATAAATAAATAAGACGAGCGTTTTGCTCATGGTGCTGCTGTGAATTTGAGGTCATGCAAACTCCCCCAGAGCAGCGCTTCGGAAACGCGCTCGGAGAGCACAAAGGGGAGCTGGGCTGGGGCAGTGGGTGTAGCTGCTTGTCCGTGGGCCCTTAAGCCTTTCTCCCGAGGCTCTTTATTTCCTGCCTTCCTCCTCTGCAGGGATCGCTGCCGGGAATCAGTAAGCTGGCTCCTGCAGGAAGGCGGCCGCGGCTGCAGCAGCCGAGGCCGCGGTGCGGCTCCGGCTAACGGCACTTGGGTCTCCCCGTGCAGCCGGGGTCCGGGCTCACCCCCCCAACACGTTGCGTGTGTTGTTAACATGTTTTTAACGGGGTGACGCGTGGGGATGAAGCTGTGCCCGACAGCACACGCCTACGGGCTATGAGAATAGGGCAGGAGCTCCCGCTCTCCATCCCAGCCTGCCCGGGAAGGGGATGCATCCTGTCTGGGAGCAGGAGAAGGGCTGCAATTCCCTCCATCCATTTATTTATTTAGCTCAGCCTTCCCTTCCTGAGATGTTTTCCTTCAGCCTCTCCTTGGACATTTCGAACAACTTGGTCCAGCCCTTTCTGTCCCAACTTTATCCAGCCCTTTCTATCCCTACTCCAGCTTTTCTCCCCTCACGTGACCGGAACGTGGCCCGCGGCTGTTCCCAAAGCAAGGAGAAACGAGACCAAACCCAAGAGCGTTGACACACGACGTTCACTTGTATTTTCAGTCCGTTAATGCACATTCGTTTACCAAATACAAATGGAGTGGGAAGGGAAGCAGCGACCAGCAGAACCCGGGGACCAAACGCTCGAGTCCAGCAGCCTTCACAGAAGGAATAGTCGGGATCGACGCTTTCGCCGCGGGAGCGACGTTGGGATCGAAGCGCTCGGCTCGGTGGAGTTTGGCCAGACACACGAGTCACAGAAACACCCAGGACTGAGAGGTCTGACAGTTTCCTCTCCTTTCCTCAGGGTCAGCAGAGAGGCAGGCAGGAATTACTTACACCAGTGCGATTTTAGGAAAACACAACGGGAGGCTAAAATGGAATAATCACCGAGACTTTAAAATACAATATTAAACTAGGCCAAAAAAAGGAATAATAAGACCCAAAGAGGATGGTTGCACTGAGGAGTCCGCTCGCAGCTTGGGGCCCGCTCCAGGCTGTCGCCCCTCGGTTTGCCTTGACCCCATTTGGCATCTTCCACTTGGAAACTGCTCCTCCCAGGGCCCGTTCGGACGTTCCTCCCTGCGGCCACAAGTGCAGGTTGTGTCTCGCAGTCCCCCAGCCCACGCTGTGTTCACCACAACTGCACAGCGGGGTTTATTACACTGCAAGCACCGCAGCAAGCCGAGACGGGGGCTGATTGTGTGTGGAGGCTCCCTTGGCAGAAGGGAAGATGCCAGGAATTAATACCACAGGCTCCCACCTAAGCCAAAGCCGAGGTCCCCGCTGGGGACAGCACCAGGACTGTGAAGTCACGTTCTCAAACTCGATTAAAACAAATGTAGAGTGTTTGGGCTTCCACCCAGCGAATCTCCCATCAAGCGGGGCCGCCAGCAAACACCAGTGCCGACCTTCACGCGTTTGCCTTGGCTGGAAGAGCCCTCCCGAGGATGACAAAGGCAGGGGCTTGCTGGGGACGAGCCCCTGTCACCTGCGCCCGACGGCAGCACGTGGAGGGACCATCTGCCGGCAGCTCGAGGGTGTTTCCTCTACACATCACCCACTGTAAAGGTCTGAAATATCATCTCATTTTATCCCTCTTGTGTTGTTAAAACCATGCACCAATTCCACGCTAAAAGAATTATCCAATCAAACCTCTATACAACAAAATATATATATATTAAAATATCACAATATTTAAAAATATATAAAGATGTGGTAAGGAGTGTGAGTGGTATCTATTGAGGAATACATTAAAAAAAAACTAAATTCAGGTTGAAATACAAGAAAAGAAGGTAGAGCCTTTGAGAAATTCCTCTTATTTCTTGCAGTCCTAACCAGTAAATTCCACGAGGAAGAGCCGCCTCAGGGCCTGCTGGTGCCCAACGCCCATGGCTGGCTGCAGCCGGGTGCATCTGCAAGCGACTCCTCTGCGGCCTGGGGAACGTGTCGCGAGTCAAAGCGCTGTGGGACTGAGCGGGGATTGCTCAGGGATAACGCTGAACTCTCCCGAGGTGCTGAACCTCACCCTGCTCACTGGCTTCTTAATATAAGAAAGAGAACTGCAGTTGGCCAGTGATCCCCGAGAGCCGCGAGCCCAAGACGGGCTGGGCACTCGGAGGTGGCAGCCGTGCCCTCCTTCGATACCCGGACAGCTTTCCCTAAGGGAAATCTCAGCTCCATGGCCCTGCTGGCTCCAGGGCACCTGGGATGGACTCGGGAAGCTTTTCTGAGAGCAGCCCGGGAGATGGGGGCTGCACCCCGGAATGCCGAGTCCCCCGCGCCACCTCAAGGGACAACACACGGATGGTTGGATGATGGCAGCATGGGATGGGTAAGAGCACTTTGAAGACAACAAAAACCACAGGCTTCTTAAGGATGCAGCCGAGCACAAGGATCATCCCTTTCCAAGGATGAGCACAGACCTACCTGCCTCAGGCGGACTCCGAGGGGTGGTACTTGTTTCAAGTTAGCAGCACTGTTCAAACTGGAAGAGCTAAAAACCTACCAAGAGCTGAAACTCCGGGCCAGCCAGCGATAGCGTGAAATAGCAGGACGCCTCTGACCTCCTCCTGCTGGCAAGCGGTTGGATAAGGGGAGGAACTGGGGAATCACGGAGCTATTGACAGCGCAGCAGCCAAAGGCCTCGAGCCCTGGGGCAAGCCAGGTCACCAGCGAAAACGCAGCGCAGGCTCCTCCGGGCAGGCCACAGCTTCGCCGTGGATAAGGAGCCTTATTCCTAACTGCACCTATAAAACATGAGGATCAAACAGCAGGAATCATGGAGCTGGGTGACACCTCAGTGGCCCTGGGGAGTGTGTCCGTGTGTGTTTGTTACTCCCCCAGAGACCACTGCGTACAAAATCACTCTATTTGCATGGAAGATGCAGAAGACAATCAGCTAAAGGGTAAGAGATGGTACTGGACATATTCTAGGGCTACCTTGAGGAACAGTGTGGTTCTTTTCCAGTTAAAAGACTGCTGGAAGATCAAACAAAGGGAAAAAGAAACTTCCCTACGAATACTTTTTAAAAAAACTACAGGAAATGTAAGTTCATCTGGTCTGACTACAGCGCCTGGGCACTTTGAGAACATGGGGTTAAGGAGCACATCTGCAGTGGAGCTGGTGAAGGGATCCCCCTCGCAGCACAGGAGTTTGGGTTCCCGCTTTCACAATGAGGCTCCTGCATTAGGAATTTTCTCCTTCGGGTGTTGGACGGGGCGCTCTGCCCGCTGTGGGACTCCTGGCTCTGCTACAGACACCTGGGACACAGGGAGGACACGAAACCGGGACACGCAGGACACGCAGGACAGTGTCCAGAGCTGGGGCAAGGGGCTGGCCGGGGCAGCAGAGCGTGGCCCAAGCAGGGAGGAAATGCCCGAGTCCTTGGCTACCCAGCGAGGTGCAAAACTGGCCTTGGGAGCTGCCGTAGGGAGATGCAAGACAGGGCTGAATGTGTTAAGTTTCACCTGCCCTTGGAAGACTTTTCTGCGTGACCGACTGTGGCCTGTCTCGTTAGAAAGCAGATCAGAGAGACAAGCTCCCCCTGTTCCGCAGCACTCATCCAGTCTGTGAAGGGGAAAAATGAGGAGAAAAAAAGATGTGAACCTGGTCTGAGCACAGCTGGCCTGACATCTCAGCTCTCCCTTCTTTCAAATAGGGAGAAAAGGGAATGGACAGGAAAGTCTATTGTTTAAAGCAATATAAATGTGATGGCAAAGGATCCAAAGCAGAGGCTGAACCTGGCCAGGACAGCTATTGATAGCTCCCTGTCCCACACAGCACCTCACTTCCCTCCCGCGAGGAAGATTGGAGGCTTCAGCCTGAAACGGGATTCTCTCTTGGAGAAAGCCTTCCTGCAGCTTAAACAGACGTGCTGCATGTCTGGGAAAGCCAGAGAACTCCCAATTTCCAACACGTTGAGCTCCACGGAGGCTGCACTTTGCTAAGATGTGCAGAGCACCATGCTGCGTCTGGTGAGGATTGCTGATCGCTCTAGCTGTAGTAAAAACATGTCCCCCTGCCGAGAGGGGAGAAGAGACCAAAGCACTGATTCTGATTGTTCGTCTGTTCCTCAAAAAGCAGTGAAACATCCAGCCTTGGCAAGCCGTGATCACAGGAATGCCTGGGACAGCGTCAAGCAGAGCTTCCCCACAACACCCGAGCTCTGAGAGGGGTTCCTGCAAAACAGCAACAGGGATGAGACGAGGGGCTGCAGCAGGTGAACACACTGCTATCTGAAAGCTCTAGAAAGCAAACGCATCCCGCAGCTCCTGCGGGCCACAGCACAACCACTTGGACGTGGCAGCCACACGGGCAGCAGTACTAATATCTATTAGGATTTGTTTCCTTTCCTAGGAAGCAGCCTGAATCCTTTAGGTGCTTAGAAATTGTCTAAAGTAGTAATTTCTTCAGAGAATAAACTTCTCATCTGTCATAATTTCCAAGTCTTTTTGATCCTCTCCTTTGCTAGTGTCATTTTGCTTGAAGTTCCTCCACCAAAACCCCTATGAAAGGCACGTAAGTTTGGCAGAGACCTTTCTTTTTTGCCTCCCTTTGCAAAAAAATAAAAGCTTTCTGAAATCCTATACTGTTCATAAACCTGTCTTTTGAGAACTAGAGTTTAAAATAGAAAGCAGTCTCAGCCTTTTTAAGTCCAAACCTCCATTGGTACCATGGATTCTTTTGTTCCAACAGAAGGCAGCAGGTATTCTTCCTCCAGAAAACGGAAGGGGAATTGTACTAGAAAGCCACGAATCTTCTTCAACTCTTCTGCTGCTTTCACAGGATCATCACTTGCTAGTTTTGGTTTGTTGATGAAATCACGCAGTTGGGCTAAGTTATTCACCTGGTCACTGGGAAGGCATCGGAAAACCTGATGAACACAGAAGGAAGAGGTGATGTGTGAGCGGAGGGGAAATCCTGCAATACCATGTCCCAGAGAAGAACCTCAGACTATAATACAAATAATACAAATAATACAAATAATACAAATAATACAAATAAGCCTCTGGGTGGAAGTGATTCAGTGACTGGTTTGGAGAACGGGGAAGGAGAAAATATGCACAGATCCATCATACAGGTAGAGCATGAAGATGGCCAACTCCAAAGCTTTTCCTGATAACTTCCAAAAAGATCATTGGAAAATAGAGCAACTCATTTACTTCAGCTCCATTTACACTGGGGCCAACTGCAAGAAGTAAAGCAGGAGTGATTCACTGGAGCTACAGCGGATACAAGGAAAGGAGAAATCAGAACTGCTCCTCCTTGGGCAGTCACCATTATTTGAGGACACACAAGCTGCAGTTTCTTGTTTGCAGCTCATGCATGTCACTGAAACTAAATGTTCCACCAAAGCATCCCTGAGCAGCTCTAGGAGCTGAACTCACTTTCCTTCCCTGTCCCCTCTTCCCCAAACCCAAGTTGCTGCTTCTCCCATTTACATCTCTTGAGAACAAGGAAGCTGGAAGGAGACTGGGAAAAGGAGCCCTAAGTGTCACCTTATCGAAGATGGTGGCGTTGCGGGCTGCTGTTGCAATCCACACCTCCTTGAAGAACTTGTCACAGACGGGGTCCTGGTGGTCTGAATTGACATCCGAGGCTCCAAGTACAACCCTGAAAAAAGAACAGCAAAGAATTTGTGCTGAGAGAAGCCGAGAGAGTGGAAATGTTCTTCTCATCTTCCACTCCAGAAGGAAAACGAGCAGCTGATAAGAGGATGCCAGAGGCAGCTACTAAATTACCTTACCTCAAAAACACCTCGAAGTTGAGGTTAAAACAGAAGGGCTGCGTTATTACTTTTATTGTTACCTGTTTGCAATAGTGCCTAGAAGTTTCCAGCCTTTCTGTACTGGGTCATGTGCAGACACACATGAGAGTGGCCAGCATTGCCCATCAGGGATGGAAAAGCTATCCTGCAGAGGACAGCAGGTTTTCCAAAGGCGAACAGTGAGCAGGATTAAAATTTGTCTATTTGAAGTATGAGGAAACCATTGCCAGGAGAACTGAGTATGGGCCCTGTGGGTTCAACACCTTGAAATACCAGGACAGAGAAAATTTCTCTGCAAATTGCCACTGTCCAGCCCGGGGTGCTCTGAGAATGTCCTCCCTGCTCCCGCTACCACGGTGTGTCAGCCTCGCAGCTGCCTTATTTTATTTTCTCTTTTCTTTCTGTTTAATAACTGTCCAGATGGGAAATGGGAGGGGGAGAAAAAGGTCTTAATGAAAAAATGGCTGTGTTGTGGGCCAGATGGTTGCTCTGAGTGGAGGAACTCCCATTAAAAAGAGAGACATTGCCACCCAAAATAGAGAGAGTGTGGAAAGAGGGTCCAGAGACAAAATATCACTGTCTTGTTTATGAGCTCTCCTCGTTAAATGCTTGAGGAAAACGATTTGTGAGCCAAACCATTGCTGAGCTGAGGAATGCGCGAGGAGGCAGCACTAAAACTCCCTCAGCTAAATCGAGGCCAAGCAAAGCTAAATCTAAGTAAGTGTCCAAAGCTCCATTGGCTTTAATGGCTTTGACCCCTTTCACCAGGCGTAAATCGGGCCTGCTTCTGCCTGGCCCTCCCTGCTTCTCCCTCCCTGCTTCTCCCTGCGCCTTTCCTGGCTCTCCCTGGCTCTCCCCAGCTCTGCCTGCCTCTTCCAGGACTGCCACTGGCCCTACCTGAAGCACCGGAGCCGGAGGGACTGCGCGAACCTCCCGGCACTGTAGTGCTCGCCGTCCATGACGGAGGGGACGGTGTCCGTGTCCTGCACGATGATGGCCATCTCGCTGTCCCGCTTGCCCAGCATGCTGCGGTCGTTGATGTTGGCTGAGCCTTGGGAAGGAAGGAAGCACGGAAAGCAACCACATTAACCTCAGCTGCAGGGGCCATGGCAGCGCCCAGGCAAGAGCCGCTCTCGAGGGTTTCCAGACGAGGCCTGGCAGGGCTGACACCGTCCCGAGGTGCCTCCTCACAGGAGGACACCAGGCTCCAGGAGAGCCGGCACTAGGCTGACAGCAGGACACTCCTCCCGAGAGCTGCTCAAGACAACGTTTCAGTCAAGCCAACGTCAAGGTTTCAGTCAAGCCAATGTCACCATCTTAAGAAGTTTTAATTTCTCTGTAACTTCTCAGGAGCTTTTGCTGGAGGTTATCACAGCATACAAAGGTCTTAACTCCTATCCAAGCATTTGGCTTGGATAACAAGGTAAGGGAGCAGGAGAGGCTCTGTGGGCACAACCTCTCCATTGCTTCTAACATCAGAGGGGAAATGTGTCATTAGTATTTGGAGACTAGGAGGTTTTAGGAAGGGGGATTTAAGAGGAAAATGTCACTTCCACCTACCCTGCAGCAAGAAAGGGCCAAAGCAGGTTCTGGCTGTGGGTAACACCTGGAGCTCCCAGTATCACCAGGGACCCTCCACAGGAGGAGGGAGAAGTGGGAATTCTCCAGTGTCCCCTCCCAGCACACGGCAGGCCCTCCGGCGCAGCACCGAGCCGCTGCTTTACACTCAGGTGCTCGGTCTCCTTCCCGGGTGAAGTGCAGAGGTGGGAACGGATCCAACCCACGTGCCAGCTCCTTCCCAGGGGGCAGGCCCAGGCCTCGGCAGCTGCAGCACTACCACCCCTGCTGCAAAAAGCCACCCCTGTCTCGCTGGTCTGCATGGTACACACACGGTCTGAGCCCCGAGAGGACAACCCAGGGGCAAAGCATCCCAGGGTTGAACACAGGGCCTCTGAGACCACGGGCCAGGTTGCTTCTTTTAGATGGGAAATACTTTGATTCTTGCAAAATTTAGTATTAAATTTTTCTTTGGCAAAGTTTGCACTGATACAACAGATCAAAAAGGGTTTCTTTACAGAAACAGGCTCAAATTCTGCTTTCTAACTGTAACTCAGAGCCCATGCTCTTTTTGCATTATCATCTCACAATAAATGTGGTAACAGAGTCAGAATCAAAACTCCCTATTACTTGTTACAACATATTTCCTCATTCTTAGGGGATGGCACTGATAAATGACACGTTGTCCAAAGCTTCCCAATTTTACGGCACGTTCTGTTCCTTAAGGAACAGATGACAAGTCTCACAAGTTTTACTGCTATAGCAGAGTTTGATACAAGACAGATGGACAAAACTCCCTCCACTGGGAATCTCTTAACTAAAGCAACTGAAAAAGTGAATGACCGACCTCCAGATCACTTTCTCCCTCCTGCCTACCTCTCCATTAACCCATGAGTTTGTTTCCTTTTCAATTGCAAAGCATTTCACAAGGAAGAAATCACAACACAGCAAAGAATATGCCAGGGAGGCTAAGGGAATATTTCAGGTGTGACCAAACAGCACAGAGTTCTCTTGCAAGTCCCCTGCTCACCAATTATGACAGTGTCGTCATCAGCAATTAGCAGTTTGCTGTGAACGTAGATGAGTTCAGTGACCAGTTTTCCTTCCAACTCTGCATACGTCCGCAGCCCACAGAAGGATATGTAGTTTATCCACTTATCTCCAACTGAAAATTGAGAGGGAACAAAATGGGTTGGGATGAGGAAGGGGGAAGCAAAGAAGAAAGAGAAGAGATTCTCTTTGTATAAAGCCCAGTATGAATAACAGAGTTTATTTTTAACATCTTTTTTTTTAAGGAACAGATAATAGAAATATGTCTCTTCAAAAATAGGCTTTAAAAAAGCCTGTGGGGTCTCTGTGCTACTCTGATCCACTGCCTGCTCAGATACTTCACCTTGGTGGAAAAATGACCTAGATCTCTCTATTATGCAGCACACGAGTAGTCACCATTGCTATGAACATCTGAAAATAATTGGCCAATATGATTGTTGTTCTGCAGGATTTGCACAGAGAAGCCCTTTGGCGGGTGTTTTGTCTATGCACAATTTGGAAAATACGTCCTGATGTGAATTATCTGCAGCTGAGATTTATACAAAAAAAATAGACCTGATGAGGCATTACGTTCACCTCTTACATTCACGAGACGGGTTTTTCACAGACAGAAATCAGAGTACGCTCGGGAGGCCGCTCTCCTCGTGAGGAAGAGCTCGATAACCAGCGCTCTGACGAGAAGGGCTGTTCCCTGGGCAGAGCTCCAGGCTGAGCAGGATTCCTGGGACGGGGTCTGATGGCCTGCAGCTCCCCAGGACTGCAGCCCAGGTCAGGACACACGTGAACCTGAGCAGCTGCAACTGCTCCGGGCTCCTTCCCTCGGGGCCTTCCCTCTTCCAGATCCAGGCTGCATCCAGAAACAAGTCTGGACATCAGCCAGGGCTCGCACATCCTAATAAACCTCAGCCACGGACTCACAACAGAGGTAGAGTTTGCTCAGCAGATGTGCCAGTCTGTAACAGGTACTGATGCACAGTGGTGTGATGCCTCATTCAAAAACCTGAAATGCATCTGCTACAATGAACACAAACTAAGAACAAACACACAAGTTGTGTCCAGACAGGAGCTGCAGAGAGGGCCTTGCTGCCTAATTAGGTTTTGTAGCAGAGATGCTTTTGGTGAGTCTCTCTCCATCTTTTGGAGATGCCACAGCTGCAACACTCCCTATTGCACTTCATATAGTCCTGCCCTTGGCCAATCTGATTGATATTGTATAGATCCATCTATCGAGTACTGTCCCAAGACTAAACACATGAAACAAGAGAGGACTAAAGCTCTTACCCTCTGCCTTCAGCTGGCCCAGAATTGAATGCTCCCCTCTGCACATGGTCCTGTAAAGAAGGTAGGCAGCTGTTACCAACACCAGTGACTCCAAGCAGTGACACATGCTGAAGCACAGCTCACCCACGGAGGAGAAACACAAACCTAGATGCATTGCCCATATCCCATATAAGCAGAACTTCCAGGACACACGTTCCAGGACAACTTACAGGGGTGAAAGCACCTTTCTCTAAAGCAAACAGCCAGGACAACAAGCTGTTACCAGTGGGGCTGCTGAGGTCTGAGCCACTTTCATGGGAAGCAGAGGTCTGCTGTGGAGTGAGGCCACGTCGCCTGTGGCCATCCTGCCTCTCGACCCTGCACCCTGCGCTGCCGTGGGGCTCCCGGGCACCTCTGCCCTGCCCCTGAAATGCAAATTCTGATATAAATCTGAGCATTTCTGCCTTATGGAGCAGGGGGATAGTTTCCCGCTCCTCCGGGCGGCAGTGACATCGCTCCTGCTGAGCACTGAGAGGGCTCTGGGACGGGCGGGACTCCTTGGCACTGCAAAGGGCCACACTGTCACAGCCCGACTGAAACCACTGGGAAAAACCACGGGACAGGTTCCGCTTCCAGTAGGGAGCAGTGACACTGAATGGGAGGGTGGAAATGTCATGGCAATAAAGAAAGAAAAACATATTTTGCAGCTTTATGCTACATACAGGGAGCAGCTACTGAATCAGGAATTGGCACTTTTGCCTACGGCCACGGAGGTGAGAAGGAGTTGGATGTCACAGCGGAGCACGGGAATTTTCTCCCTGTGTCTATTTAACATTTGCCACCAGAGGGCACTAGGTCTGACCAACTAGAGTCCTCCGGTTTGGCTACAGTCTAATAAGAGAGATTTATTAAAACTGCCATGATCCCTGTCTATTTTCTGCTGCTGTGCCCAAAAGCCAGAAAAACAGAGCCATGAATTTGTGCTATTAATAACAATCATAAAACTGTCACGACAAATCCTCCTGATTTGAACAATTCCACTGCTGCTTCCCAGGAAAAAGCCCTGTGCATCATCTGAATTTGCTTACAGGGGAGCTGGAGACCTCAAAGGCAGCTCAGAAACACGACTCCAGTTTAAGGTCACCGCTGCAAAACCAATACAGCAACATACAAATTATAAGGGCAGCCAATAAGCAAGTTCAAGCACCAAGTGAAAGCTCCATAAACAATCAGTTTTCTCCCTTTTCCGGGCGTTATGTGCTCCCCGGGACAACCCGGAACATGCCGGTTGCAGCGGGCGCCTCGGCCCGTCGGCAGCCCCGCGGGGGCGCCGGGGACAGGGTGACCTGCCCGCTGTCCCGGCGCGTCTCACCTGTAGTTGAAGTGCATGATGGCCTGCAGCGCGTTCCCGCCGCCCGTCGAGATGTCCCCTTCAAAGCCGGGCAGCAGCGGGATCACCACGTACACGCGGAAACGTTTGTTTTCCCTAAAAAAACGGGGGGATGTTAGCCTGCAAACTGTGTGCGTTTGGGGAAGGCAGAATCGCAGCGGCTTCGGTTCCTCCAGGCTGCCTGGCCTGGTCTCTGGCCACTACACAGATTTACAGCAGCAAAGCATGGAATGTACTGAATGTGCTCAGCGCCTCTAATGAGTCCTTTTGCTTTAAGCATTTTGCTTGGCGCCACTGCAGGCAGGGCACCAGGGTCTGGCCCTGTGTCCCTTCTACGTCCCGGCCTTTAGAAATCAGAAACACTGGAAGAAAACCCTGAGGACACAAGCAAAACACTGACCACTTGGAAAGGTCAACTATGAAATATCTGATTTCTGTCTAACAACCTGCAAAGACTCCGTTTCATCTTTGTTTCCCCAGTCCAGACTCCACCATAACTGTGAGCCAGTTCTGCACAAGGCAGCTTGGATGACTGTGCAGTTTGGGCCTTTCTCGGAGCACATGGAAGTGTTTTCCCTGGTGACTGAAAGGCCAAACTGCTTCTGCTCTTCTTCAGTTCCCCAGATGCCTCCAGGTGCTGGCAGTCCCCATTACCACATGCTGGAGAATGAAACATCACTTACTGGTGCTGCCACTAGATGGCAAACACAGTTTAATAAGGACAAAACTGCTTAGTATTCAGGTTGAGAGGAGCCAGTCTGCAATTTTTCTTAAACTTCTTCCATGAAAAATTTGTGTCTTCCCTTAAGAACACGGGATTTGTGGAGAAGGATGTCTCACCTGATCTGGGAGTAAGATACTGAAGACCTGTGTTCATTCAGTTAGAATTAGTGCTTATTTATAGTTGCATTAAAGACTAAAAAAGTTAATGTGACAGCAGACTTTGGGAATCAGTTAAATCTTACCTCTACATGACAGCAGAGGGATGTGGGAAAGACTCTGAAACAAAGCCTACTTGTATTATGCTAAAGAACCACCACCAGAAGCACCTACAAGAAACAGCTTTTCTGTCTAAGCCCAATGTTTTTTAAACTAATTAAATATAGG
>JAVCKT010003291.1:0-20125 GCA_032273925.1 Rhynchotus rufescens | reverse complement strand
CCATAACTTTCATGTAACACTATTACAGACCAACTTTTTTACATTCACTGATCATATAAATAAAACTTGTTTTATAGAAATAGCTGAATAGGAAGGCAATAAAGTTAATGGAAGATCAAACAATCACATTTTCTATTAAGTTTTTTATAGTAGAAAAGGGATAGAGACAAAAATAATGGTATGGGTGATCACTTAAAATATGGTAGCACTTCCAAAAACATTTCAACTTTTTTAATCATGAAAAAATACTCATGTTGCGCATTGGGAGGTAACAGGTGAAATAAATAAACAAGCATCCTTTCATAAGACCAAATGATCTTCCCTACCGTTATGCACATGCATTCTAGCGTCCTCCTAAAGTCTCTGAGCCATCCTAGGGCTGCCTTCAGTTTAACATTGGTTGGAATAGACTTACAGTGAAGTTTCTCCAACCACGTTGGCTGTAGGTCTGTATATTTGGGCCTCATTTGGGCACAGCACAAAGTTACCCCAAGAGCACAAAGTCCTCGTGACAGCACAAGAAGAGAGAAAGCACCTTGATATTCCATATTCCACAGGAACATTTGCAATGCAGGGCTGGGATTTAGTCTGGACATGCTAGTGGTATCTTCCCTCCTCACTGCACTGACACCTGATGTTGTGTTTTTTCCATTGGCTTGTCCCACCTTTTTGCCAGGACCTTGACAGTGTTTTACATTCTCTGTAGTTCGCGTTCTTATTGCTGGGAATCAGTGGTTAGGATGCTAACGGGTGAGCAATTGGCATCAAACCCAATGCAGTTTAAGGCTAGTGAGATTTTAAGCACTGGGGACATGGTGGATTTTCTGTTAGAAATGAGAGGAAATTCAATCTCCTTTTTATTTTCTGTTTTATGTGTATGAGAGTTTTGTATTTAAAAAAAATCTACCAAGCTTTACTCTAATTTTTACCTAGATTAGTATCACTGAAATTTCAAGTGTTTGAAATCTCATGTAAAATCTAACTAAATAACATACTTCAGTCATTTTTACACTGATAGTCCTGGGTAACTTGCAATATCATGATCGTAAGACATTTCTTAAGGTGTGTATATATTTGAAATTTATGTAATATTTAAATACTACTTGGTTTCTAAGTAAAGAATTAGAAGAAAATTTCAACTATTTTTTCTATTCATGAATCCAAACTTTGTAAGTAATGTTTAAAACGAGATTACAATACTTACCACAAAATGTTTCAAATGAATTGACTTTTATGCACTACATGCTGGGCGTTCTCTGGCCTGTCAGCTTTTGCTTTCCTTTGTTTTTTAAGGTTACTTTTATGTCCCAATATGTACCCCAAAATTAAATGAATTTGCTGAGGAAAATGCTGATCTGATTAGCTAATGTAAGACACTTTTGGCATAAATTTGTCTTTGAGATGCTGTTTACTTTATCAAGGTTTACATGTACAAATGCAACTACTAATTGTATCATACACATTTGAATATTGCATTTTTCAGTAATAAACTTGGATATCTTTGAAGGAGAGTTTGAAGTTCATTATTCCAATAGTCAAAATTATAAAAAAAGAGTTAAACACTGGTCTGGGAAACATAAGCTACTATTAGCCCAGCTGCACGCGTAAGTAAATCTTCATAGTAACTTTAACCTAGTTTAAAATGTTTACTAATCCCTTAGTGCCAAATTGCAATCAGTATCTACTAATATTTATGCTCTGTATTTAAGTGCTTGAGACTAAGAACATGTGTGTGTAACCAAAGGGATGTTCCTTTTTATCTCCCAGCATCAAGCCCGGGGTAAACTCCCATAAACTTGAATATACTTTAAGCAATCATCCAAAATTTAGGAGAGGTTTGTTTGTTTGCCTTGCAGCCACAATAGGAAGTAATTTAAGGAGTAAACCTTGCGTCGGACACTTGCCAAAGGTTTAATCCCTAAATACTTCCTCAGCTGGTGTGTTCCTAAGGCACATACTCATTTTTCAAATTTTCAGTCACTAATGCTCTGCTGCTTTCCCTAAAGACTAATAATTGCTTTAAGAGTTTGCGTGTTCCTAGTTTCTCCGTCTTGTTTTTCCAGCTCAGTGGCCTGGCTAACTCGAAGCTCCTGGACCCTTGGGAATGTGCGCGGCTAGATGCGGGATGCTGGAAAAGGCTCCGCTCGCATCCTCTGAGAAAAGCAGCAGGTGCCCATTATAGCCAGGGGCTTCCTTTATGATCCTGAGCTCTCCCAGGCTTCCGGATCTCTATTTTAATGGAAAACACTAGAAAAGATGATTATAGCAAGGAGTGGAGAGTCCTCTGAGCACTCAAGGATCTGTGTGCTTGCACTGTCCGCTTTTGCAGGGAGGGGAACAACCAGCTCCAGCCCTGGATAGCGTTGGGTAAAGCTCCACCAATGGACCTTGCTGAGTTTTCCTCTCTTCCGAGGCCTTTTGCAGGATTTTCCCTCTCTGGGCGGATCCTTGGTTCAAGATGGAAAGTAAATGAGCAGATAACTCTAATATTGACATGAATATTTAATCAAAACAATGATTTTTCTAAATGTAATTTTAATAGACATGGCTTTCTTAATGCTTGGTACAAGTTTAGTTACAAATGCACTACCAATTTGCTATTTTGCTTTTTTACTTTTAGAATTATTTTACTATTACTCTACTGATTTACTATTTTACTTTTACTATTTTACAATTTTAGTTATGAATGAGTAGGAGTATGTGGGAGTAAACTAAAACCCTGGGGAATATTTAATGTTTTACGTCAGATACTGAGACTGAATGGACAGCTTTAGCTGAAAACTAGCCAGAGCTATAGGAGAGAAATTCTTCCACAGATTCCCACAAAGATATTCTGAGAGAATACAGGTCTAGCTGACCTGACTCACTGTCTTGCACACTAAATAAGCAAACAGAAAGAATTCCTTCTGTGGCAAATGATTTTGGAAGAATATGAAAAAGATAGATGAAAAAATATGGGGAGAAAAAATGGAAATTAGGCATTCCTCCAGCATGCAGAGCTCAAAAGATTCTCAAAGCAGTAAAAATACTGTGATGAGTAAGTAGCTCAAGTAAGAAATAGTTTATTTGGAGCACGGTTCCTATGAAACTGGTTGTTTCAGTCAGATGTCTCTTGATCAGATACCCTCCCACTGTCAGTAGAGAGAGGGTCATAGTCACTGTGTAGCTCCACAGTTAGACATTGTTTTGAACCACCTTTGCTCTTGAACTATTTTGAATTTTCTGACATGATGGTTTGGCTTTGTTAGCACAACCCAAGAGGTGACGTTTGTGGCCGTCGTATGTAACGGGTCCAAT
This sequence comes from Rhynchotus rufescens, assembly GCA_032273925.1. Taxonomy (NCBI): domain Eukaryota; kingdom Metazoa; phylum Chordata; class Aves; order Tinamiformes; family Tinamidae; genus Rhynchotus; species Rhynchotus rufescens. Next base: position 16,828 of record JAVCKT010003291.1, on the reverse strand, counting down.
GGTATCAGGGAGCCAGCCCCTCGGGGAGTGAGACGAACGAGTGACCAGATAACGGTGTTCAGAAGGTTGCAGACATCAACTGAAAGTGAGTCACAGAGGTAACGCCTGCCAGTTTGCTGGCAAACTGTCACCCCACAAGCAAGGCAGCATTATTTTACACCCTGTTATTTCTGCTCTCTGGTGGAGTATCTCGAACCTGTTCCTGGAAAACCTGAACACAGAAGGAGGAAGCAGCTTCAAGGACCAGACATCTACACCTTAAAGGTGGTCACAGGTGAAATAAAAGTGAAGGGTCAGATCTTCAAAGCATCTTCAAAGCATATGGGCTGAGTATTGACTTGGAGGTAAGACAAGACCTATTGAATTTGATTTACAGCTGGCTAGTTTCAGAGGAAATGTGTTTCACTGAAAAGGAGCATCTAGTGGAGTGGGCACGTTATTCTAAGGCTGGTGACATTATTGTGCCTAATCTTGAGCCTTTTCCAGAATTCAGTAGTGCTTTCCTATGAGGTGGCCTCATCAAATTGGGTTAAAGGGAGGTTCTTTATTGTCTGGAACTAGTAGAGGGATTTTGTAGCTCAGAAATGCCAGGTGTACAAACAAACATTGAACCAAAAGAATCTCTAAAGATAATCTTTTAAAGCTGAAAGGATGTCTGTCCAAGACCGTCCTGAATTCAAAGTAAAGTCTGTTACTCTCTCCTATAGCTTAGAATAAGTTATGGTGAAGAGTGTTTCTCAGTCCCACAGAAGGGAGCATGAATGAGTCTTTAGAAGACCAGCCTGGTCCGCACAGGCCGAGTAGCTGCCCCAGCCTCTCTTGCCTGTGCTGTAAACTGTGGAGAGCGCCCTCCACCACCTCATCTTAGTGAGAGGCCCTAGGAAGTCCCCTGAGGTCCTGCTCTGTCCGGAGTTCACCATTGCACATGTACCTTAAACAACTAGCTACTGAGCAAAGAGCATGGCATAGCAATATAGCAGCTAATTCCCAAAAGGAATTCCCGTGATGTTATGCATGAAACATTTCTTCTGAAATAGTAGCGCTTCCAAACCCCCGTTGTCTTACAATTTCCCAGTTCTGTCGTGAAAGTCATAAATAAAAATCTGCCTTTATTGCTATAGAGAGCAATTGGCCTCCGTTAGTCACCTACAAGCTGGAAAAAAATGCAATAAAAAGAGCTCTTTGTTTCTGAAGCTGGAGAAGAAGAGTTGATTAAGCGTCCTTGTCCTTCAGCTTCTACAGGCGAGATTCCATGCCCATGTTGGTGTAGGATTTTTCCTCAGGATTGTAGCCAGGTAGCTGCCTTTGGGTTTCGTTCTCAGCTTTGCTCTGCAAGGAGTCTTCTCTTCTAGCTTTCTTTGCAGCGACTTGAGGCATGTTGTTGTCCAAGTCCACCTGGGAAAAGGGCACAAGAATTTGGAGAGTGAGTTTTCCCTGCATCTTAATACTTGTGAAAAGGTTCCATTTGCCTTGTTGCGTTTTGAACTTTTGGCATCCCTTCCCATAGAAATCTGAAGAAGTGACTGTTTTCATGTATGGCTTTGATTAACGAGGAGCCCCTTTCTTTTCTCCAGAGAAGTCCCAAGGGAAGTGTCTGCCGGAGCCCTCAGAGGCAGAGGAAGCCGCTGGAGCGAGTGCTCCCAACCTCGCCATGGTGTCACCCCCCAAGTCCCCGCCCGGCGCCGGGGCCGCCCGTGTTGGACGCGATTGCTGAGCTGCAGGTCACCCATCCTCCTGAGGTGCAGGAAGCAGCTTTCAGCGGTGGCTGGGAGAGGAGCACCCTGCCCGCGGGAGCCACTCACGCGCTTGCCGCCGCGCCACGCGCCACACCAGCACCACAGCCTCCTCAGCAGCGCCGGCGGCACGTCCTCTGCTCTCTGGGGGCCTGGTGGGCACACAGGAGGAAGAGGAGCAAGTGTCAGGGCTCGTGGGGAGCCCTCGTGCCACACGGTGTCCCGCGTGGCTGAGCCCACCTGTGACGATGCTGAGGAGCAGCCCGGTGGCCGTGCAGCCCAGGCAGCCCACGGCGCTGAAGTACAGGTAGGACAGCGAGTACCAGGTGTCCGCCAGCAGCGGCCTGCGGGCAGAGGGGGCAGCAGGAAGGGGCGCCGCCGTCGCCGCCAGGGCCGCCCGCGGGGACCTACCTGTGCAGAGCGGCGGTGGGAGCGGCGGTGCCGAGCGCGCCGGTGCCGTTGGCGAGCGCGCAGCCCGCCGTGGAGAGCGGCAGCGGCAGCGCCTTGGCCGCGGGCGCCGGGTACACGAAGGAGCCGATGGCGGCCCAGAAGGCGAGCGCGATGCCGGCCAGGAGGCCGCCGGCGGCGCCCTGCGAGCGCGGGAGGCAGTGAGAGGGGAGCCTGGGCAGGGCAGCCCCCGCGGGTTTCCCCGCTTACCTTCCAGTTGGCGCAGGGGAAGAGGATGCCCAGGGTGAAGAGCCCCAGCATGGGCCCCCCGCACATGCCGTGGATGGTGAGGGAGGCCTGCGAGGGCACAGCGTTCCATTCATGGATTGACTGCTGATATTTTTAGGGCTGCACGGAGAAGAGGGAAGGGGCCGGGTACCTGGACGATGCCTCCGAGCAGCGAGGCGGCCGCCGCCATGGCCGTGCACAGCGCGCCGAAGAGCACACCTGCAGAGAGCGCGTGGCGCTCGGCGTCGAGGTGCCCAAAGCAGAGCCCCGGCAGCTCAGCAGCACCCCAGGGAGAAAACCACCCCCTGGAAGCAAGGCCGTTCTGCTCACCCCGCGGTACCTACATAAGCCCTTGCTGACCCACGTGCTCCTCTTTTCCGACAGGTCCGGGAAAATTTTCTTGACAAAGTCTTCAAAGGTAACGGTCGCCAGAGCGTTAATGCTTGCAGCCACTGTGCTGTGAGGGGGTAAAACGAGGATAGAAATGTGAAGCAAAACGATCTTGGAAAGTAGTTTCCTTACAGAGAGATACCATTTCTCCTTCAACACATTATAGTGCCCAAAATACCCGTTCTGTTTTCTTGCAGAACTTAGGAATTACTTAAGGAAAGTATCAAAACACTCTCTTTTTGTTCTTTCCCGCTATGGGGTGTTTTCGGGTTCACCCACCTTAATGTTCCACTGAATGCACAGGCAACAAACAGTCCTGGGACTCCCGACATCGAGGCAAAAATGTCCATGACAAAATATGGCATTAGCTGGGGGAAGAGAAACGTGGGGGGTTAGCGGAGGTTTCTTGGGCTCCAGAGGGAAGAGCAGCTGCGCCCGAGCGGGCTGCAAAACGAGATTCAGGTTTTGAGAGAAAGGCTGCTCATTTTGCGAAACTCCTCTCTCACATCACTACTAGCAGAGCACCAGAACAGACATGTCCTGGTCCTGACCCAGCACTTGCAGAGCTGAAAGGACACGCAGTTCCCCACTGCATTTGTGCAATGTTTCTGTGAGCTCCGTCTGGGCCCAGAACAGCGCTTGATCAGTCGTCTCTCTCTGTACCTGATCAGGTGCTGAAATGAAATCGGCAGTCCAAGGGTCACAGTCCCTGTAGTGTGAGAACATCACCAAGCCAGAAAATACTGCACACACCAGCACGATCCAAAGTCCCACCAAGTTGAGGTAAAGCGCCCTGGAAAGAAAGAGAGAAATCCCTTGTAGTACAAGATATATAAAGTGGTTGCTTTGAGCTTTCTTGAGGGAGGCTTTACCAATAATGGGCACGTAACTTCTTAGATGTTTCCCCAGCGTAAGAAACTGTGCTTTTAAGAACAGTAAGAAACTTAACAGGATGAAACTCTGCAAATCTTCCCAGCAGATCCAGTGAGGTCCTTATTTTTATTTAACACAACCAACAGGCTGTTAGGATAATTTTGCATCGGTGCTTTTGAGGACAAGAACAACTTAAAGGTGGAAGTGACTTACAGTTTCGCGTGCTTTTCTGATTTGCAGGAAATGCATCTCTGTATTGTGGACTGATTGACGCCGTAGATCCCGAGCCACGTGAAGGTTCCCCCGATGACGATGGTCCAAAAGGTGTGTCGTCTTAAAGGGTCCACGTCGAAGCTGGCAGGGCCACAGGAGAGCAGTTGGATTGCTTGTTTAAATGCACGTTTATTCACCAAGAGCTGTTTGATCTTTCAGAAATATCTGGTCTGTGATATCATTATATTGTAAATAGCACTAGTGCATTGGTAACACGGATAAAACATCTGGGGGAGGCGGGATGATGGGGAGGAATCTTCTGGGCTTTCGTTTTCTACTGCATCATATTGTTGTCAGATCAAGATCGATATATATCACTCAAATCCAATCACAGGACTAAGTGATTTAGATTGTACTTACAATGCTCACATTTCTGTTGTCTTTCATATCACATGTGCTAGCTATCATATCCATGAGCCTGACCTCAGCATGGGAGAAAGCCACAAATCAGAACCTAAAAATCATCTCTGTGCTCCTAGTCATGTGCCCATTATATATTATTTCTGTTACAAGAAATGGCTTCATCTGCAGAGTGGCAGTGTAACAGCCAGCCAGGACAGTGTGTTATCCCAGTGCATGGGAGCGCTGCCAGCAGCTGGAGTGAGGGGATTTAGTATAAATTGTCAGTCTTAGAGATGCAGAATGAAATGTGTGAACTATGGGATGGAATAATTGTCCTATGTCATGAGGCAAAGAAAAATATGCAAAGCTTCCTTTTCAGCTCAGTTGAGCTTTGATTTCTTAAAATAGGGTGATAGAAAGAGGGAGCAAAGTTCTGAAAGATCTACTAGGTTGCTCAGATTTGGGGGAAAAAATAACGAGCAGATTTCGGAATTAAAGTTGTTCATTCATAATACATAACATAGGCCTGAGTATTTTGGGCATGGTGAGATAAAACGCTTTAGAAATAATTTAAAGAATCCCCAGGATGAGTTATTTCTCACTCGAATATGTTGAGGCGGGTGCCCTCGGCGGCGCGTTGCCAGATGGCGCTGGGGCCGCTGTTGAGGATGGACCCGCGGATGAGAACGGTCGCGAAGCCGGCCACCATCACCATCATTTGGAAGGCATCCGTCCAGACCACAGCTTTCAGTCCTCCCTGGGACAAGCAGAAACTGCGTGTTCTCATCATCCTTTCTGTCGGGAAGTTGCTGCAGTGCCATGAAAGGCAAAAGTGCGCCTGCTCTCTGGAGTTGATGAGCAGCTAGACAGGCCTTTCCTTGAAAAAATTCTTTTTATTCTCCCATAAAGGTCATATTTTTCAGCTTGGGAGACTAGTGGTCTGCACCATCATATAGGGATATTTGACCTCCAATCAAATGCTTGTTTTCCCCCTTCATTAAAACATTTGAAGAAAATGCTGTGATGTGAGACAGAAATTTTGAGCATAGACCTTTGCCTATGTGTGTACTTTCAACAACATTCAGTACATTTTCTTAAGAGCTCAGGGTCCACAGCAAGTCTTAAGGACACAGGAAAAATAGTTCCAGAAAATCTGCAATTCAGCTTTCTTCCTTAGCTCCTTTCCTATCTGATGAAACCCGTGCTGGAGCAGCATAAATATGTTTTCAAGGAGGACCCATTCCAATAGGAAACCAAATCATTTAAATAAATTAGAAATAATAATATAGCAAAATTAGCCTAGTTAGTCTGTTTGCTCTCTAATGTGACTGCGGGCTTCCCTCACACCTCCACTGGAAGGTGAAGGACTGATGTGCATGTTCTGCCCTTTGCCTCTTCCCCTGCTCTGATTAATTTATTATTTATCCAAAGTCATAAACGAGACAGGCACTCATGTGTTCCAGTTAGTGCTTCTGTTGGCATGCCTCTGGCCAGGTTTGAAATACGGACTAAAACTCTTGAAATTCTGATTTTCAAAATGTGCTGAAAGCCAGCTGAATCATTGGCTGCTATTGGATCTGGCACCTAGAGGGGAATCTTTTTGTCTATCGCTCAGTGACCTCCCCAGCTCTTTATTGGTGTCAGGAAGGTCTTGCATCGCTTGGACACGGTGGGAGATCTTCCTGGAAGCCCCCTTTGGTCTGTTCTTGGTCTGGAGTGACACCAGACACGTCACTCACTGCAGTCTTCCCACCTGTAACTTGCAAAACGTTTCCCCCTGCCAAAAGGACTTATCTTTTTATTTTAGGATCTGAAGGAAACTCATCCCTATGCCGTGGAATTGCAAACCTCAGTCCTTCAGACAACATCTAGTGGCCTGGCTTCTCTTGCAGCCTTTTGGGGACAAGGGGTCGGTGCTCAATGGTTCACTCACGCCTGTTACGTACCAGTGTGCAATAGAAAGTGCAGACAACTCCTGTGGCAGCTACAGAGCCCCAGAGATCAAATCCAGTGACTGTGAAACCCAAGAAAAACAAATGGTTAGCAGAGGGATTGTAAGAGAAAAGCCACCTGTTTACCCTTAGTATGATGGAAGTAATTTTTACTTGTGATTTTTTGTGACTAAGAGAAGTTCTGCTGATTGTTTCGAGCTACCAGGTGTTGTTTGGTATTGCAAACTGGGCTTCGCTACTTTTTAGAGGAGGAAAGTTGTTCATAAGCAAAATAATTATACAAAGAGAAACCTCATTCTAACGGGACGTCGTTTTATGCGCAATGCTTTCTCTGTTCCATGTCCAGGATTCGATTCTGCTGAAAGACTTTGTGCGCTACCAATTCTGTCAGAGGATCCAAGTGCTCACGAGATTTCCTTCTAGCCCTAGGGGAAGAAGCTGAGTTCTGCTGTCTGGGACAAGCAACAGCTTAACCTTGGGACTGTGCTGACGGCGCACTGGAGCAGTTTTGCATGCTCATTTTGCTTTGGCGAGTTTCTGGGCAAGGTAGGAATTGCAACTCTCAGTTTGGCTTATATTGCAGCCTCTCTGCTGAGGCTTCACTTGTAAGGACAGTAGGATCTGTAGCGGTTCTCTTGTTAGCCAGGGCTTATTTGTGTGAGTCATGCTAAGGGCCCTCCGAGCAGCTGCCGCGCTAAAGGCAGCCTGGCTCCAGAGGAAGGGTGTTTGGGTGATGAAAAGAGCCCCCAAATCACTTCCTGGGCAATTTTAGGGGCATCGCTTCCTTTGGGAGCTTACACTGATGCCTTGTGTTATATGCTTGTCAATGGATTCATCCCAACTATTGTGGCAGATGCTGCCAACCGAGCAGTGCTGGGGGAACAGGAATTGAGGTATTGGGTCAGAAATGCCACGAGATCTTCAAATGTAACCCTTGCCTCCAGGACCTTGGCCTTCACCTTGCCTGAAAGGTGGCATCGCAGCCAGAACAAAACTCCCCAGCGCCTATAGGGTGCCTATAGGTGTCACCCTGTAAAGGAAATTGCTCCGTGATGCATTAGAGACGCGGAGCATCCTCTGCTCTTTGGCATTTCTGTGGGCGGCCGGGCGGTCGCCGATTCTTTCAGCCACAGGAATCTCCTGCCTGTCCCGGGAGCAGTAAGAGCGCCGGTGGCGCAAGGCAGGCGGGGTGGGAAGGAGCCAAAGTGCAGGGCTCGCTCCTGGGTCACTACCTGTGCCACGAACTTTGTCAGGAGGTTGGGAAACTGCTCCCTGCCAACCCTTGGGGCTGTTACTCAGTACAGGAGAGCGAACACAAGGGAGGGACCGGGGCTGTCAGAAAGGCACAAGTGTTTGGTGAAGGCAAAAGCCCTCCCTACGGGTCTGCTGAGGAGCTCTGTGACTTCTTTCTGTCTTTCTTTCTTTCTGTCTTTCTGTCTTTCTTTCTTTCTGTCTGTCTGTCTGTCTGTCTTTCTGTCTGTCTTTCTGTCTTTTTTTCTTCTGCCTGCTGATGTACTTTCTTCTGCTTTGGTTCTTCTGCTTGTCTTTTGATGGGGTTATTGGGGTAGCCATGTAGTCTGGCCTGGAAACTCACCTTGGTTGAGAGCCAATGATGGAGCATAAACCACTATTCCAGTGTAAAGGATCTGCGGGATAAAAGAGTTCATGGATCAGGCTTTACCGTATGGGGGCTTCTTCCTCCAGCCTTTACAAACTCAGACTCCTTCATTTAATTCCTTTTGGATGGAGCTAAGCCTGTTTGTCTGTGTGTTTCTCATTCCACCCACTGCTAAGATGATTGCGTGTCTAGACTGGATCGCTCAGGAAGAGGGGCACTCAGTAAGATACCAACAGTGATGCAGAAGCAACTCACTGGGTCTTGGAAATTAATCTCCCCTGGTTCCTCCTAATCCTTCTCAGAGCAGTTAACTCGGGGCCTTTTGTGCATGTGTTGTGATGGGACTGAGCAGGAGAAGCAAATCTTGAACTTCTGGATCTTTTGCGAAAGCTTTTAGAGGTAATTAGGTGAAATTACTGTGGAGAGATGGACAAATGTCCCAGCTCCTCGATTTTCCATCAATCACATGATCAAAATAATCTTCTGAGAAACTCAAGCACTTCAAATCAAAAGAAAAAGCACTATTTGATGTCTATCTCAGTGCCTCAGCCAGTGCTTTGGGGCAAGCAAATCCAATCTGTGCTCTCTGGGCTTTGCCACCCACAAGCCAGGAGTCTCCTCTGTGTGCACAGGGGTGGGCACTGGCTAGTGGCATCTGGGACGATGCCAGGCTGTCTGTAAATGCAGTCTGCAAGTGCCAAGCAGTGATTTTATGTCCCCTCAAGTGTCAGGCTTCTTAACATTCACAGTCCAACTGACAAAACGAAAGGGGACAGTAAAAAAAGATAAAATGGCTCTTGGGTGGAGGGACTTGGGTCTGGGATGACTGCTTTGAAATAAAGGTTAGGTGGAACCATCACGAAAAAATTGGCAACGTCTTCTTACCGTCTGCACGATGTAGATGAGCGTCGCAGTGAAACGGACCACTTTGTTAAATCTTAACTCCAAATACTAGGAGAAAGAGGAGATGCAGCAAGTTACACAAGGAGCGGCTGTAGCTGAGCTCTTAACCTGCTCTTTGCCAGCGTGGCCGCCTGCTTCCCCGCTGCAATTACGGAGAGCTGACATTGCTGCTGGGACTAATAAACCCGGGCACACGATTAGTCTTCCTTGTCGAAACAGTTACATTTGAGAAAGCAGCAGAGGGTGCTTGAAATCGTGTGTTGGGCTGCTGTGTGCCGGGGTCGTATTGGGAATGAGGGCCCTGGGGTGCCAGGGAAAAGGAACCTGTGCTTCAGGGTGAGGTTTAATCTGGCTCTGCCAAGCAGAGACCTGAGCTCATCTCCTAGAGCAATGGGATGGTTGGACTTCTGTCTTAAAGTCTTTCTTTAATCGTTTCACTCTAAAACAGAATGAAACAGTTGAGACAGGAGCCTCTAGTAGGTACTTTAACTGTTGTCCAGTTTTAACATATTTTGTCCTCTGTAAACTCTCTTTTTTCTCTCCTACATGTGCCCAGCAGTCCCTCTGATCCTTCAGATGTCCTTGCACTTAGGCAATACAAATAATCAGCTTGCTTCTAAAAAATAATATATGCATTGATGATACACTTGTTCTGTAAATTATTGCAGAAGAAATCTTCTGCCGTAGATTTTTCTCTAGAAATAGCAAAATACTTGATAAACTGGCTTTTACCCTATAATAAAGCATTTTTAACTTACCTCATAAGTACTTGTAATGCCAGATCTGTAGAATACCGGTACAAAAAGTTCAGCAGTGAAGAAGATGACCAGCGTATAGGAGAGGAAGAAGAGGATGAAGGATGCCCCGTAGCGATAAACCTCCGACGGCGTCCCCAGAACGGTGACCGCCGACATGAAGCTGGAGGTGAGAGAGAAGGCTATGGGGCCACACGTCATCTGCCTGCCGCCCACCAGAAAGTCCTTTGAACTCTTCTTTTTCCTCTCTTTAATTGCAAAAAAGACTCCGATGCTGGCGGAGACTAAAAACAGTCCTGCAAAAACGACATAGTCCCAAGGTCCAAATTTTTTGATTTCTGGAGCCACAAAGTTGGCCATGGCTCCCGATGGAGAACTCGCTGCTGGAAGGGCTCTGGGCTCCTCTGTTGGTTGCTCTGAACTGGTTAATTCTCTGACAGCAAAGGTGGGTTTGTAGCTTATCAGTGACAAATAGAAAAGGAAATCTAGCTCACTTCTAGGAGGAAAAAGCAGAATTGCTTAGCCCGAGGTGGGAAGGTGCTGCATGCCCTTAGACCCTCGCGCTGCTGATAATTCTCCCAGGCTGTCTAGGCTGGGGAACTTATCCGAGGAATCTATAGTATGCTCCCTTTTATCTGTGAGCTTTTAATTTCAAGTTAAAGATTACCTTGGCACATTGACTTGGTCTGCCTCATCACTAACCTCTCAGCATTTGTGAATAATAAAAGGGGAGGAATATAAGAAAAGACATGGGGGAGAGGGGGAGAAAATGAAGGACAAGCTGGCATGCAGAGCGACGACCTTTGCTGGTGGGTCTGCATTTTCGAAGGAGCAATTCTTCCCTGTGGTTAAAATCTAAACTTGAAGAGCAACTATAGAGTTCAAGAGTTGTTCTTTGCCATGAAATACACTCTGTGACGGACTCTTTGCAAGTTCAGGCTGCTGTAAAGAGCTGTAGCCTTTAATGGCTCGAGGTAAGTTCGGCATATCCCCCTCGCTAGTCCAGCCTGGGCAACCGAGAGTGTTACCTATGGCACCTCCAGGTGAGGTACCATGTAGACTGGGCAATGTTGGGGCAGGCCTGCGACTTCCATTCAGCAACTGGTTTCTCCCTGTGTGGCCACTGCAGCTCTGTGCACGTAGAGCTCTGTGTTGTGGAGCCTTGAAGAGCTGGAGAATTCAGACAGGTCAGCAGAAGAGGGCCAAGGAGCAGCAGAGAAGGCAAGAGCGACGTTCTCCTTCGTTCATCTTTGGGATGACTTGTAGAACTCAAATAATCCAGTTCTTCTTGGATTTGTTTCTTGGTTTTGAAAATGGATAAGGAGGATTCAGGCTGCGCCGTGAGGATGCCCTTGTAAAAGAAGTGGTCGCCAACCCGTGGCACTCTAGGATGAGCTTTTATGGTACATGGGTCATAAAAATTGGTCCATTTCAGAGGTGACCATGAGCTTTTGCAGTGTGTGTAACACCCAGCAAGCAAGTGGGTTTCCAGAGTTCTCGTGTGGAGAAAGAGAAATACACATTTTGGAACATCTTTTCAGTGGTGATTTGCTCTCCTTTCACCCCACCACTGTCTCCAGCAGACTACACAATAAGGGAAGTTAATGCAGGAGAGACCAAGGGACAAATCTGCATCCTCCCAGCTGCTGCTCAACAAATCCACACCTAACTGCCTTGCAGTGATTTATTTATCCAAGTACGGCGTGTTACTGGTTAATATTTGGCTTTTGTACAGAACAACTGCCTTAACTCTCTGCCCACTTCTGAAAAATCACTAACTTCCACTTTCCAGGAACCCTGCTCCGCTGCAGGGATGCGCTTTCTCCTATATTATTTTTGTTTGGTTGGTTGTTTTTTTCTCCATGCCATTAAGAAAGCGGATGTTTCCTGCAGGTCTGAGGTTTTAATTCGTATTTACTGAGCCTGATTAATGCATGTCTGTGGTGCTGGTGAATGCTGTGCTATTACATGGTGAGCATCCGAGGCCAGACACCCGCCCTGGCAGGATGGTGCTCATTTAACCCTGCACAAATGCACATTTTTTGGCAGAGAAATGGTGTCCAGAGGGGGAAACTCATAACTTGTGGCATTGCTGGCAACGTGCAAAGGGAAGAACTGCGCAAGGTTTAGATTTTACCATTGCATTTTAGGCTAGTAGCATCCTTTAGTCTAGGTTAAGGCAAGCGCTTCACAGGTTATAGGTTGTAAATGAGAATATCTGGGTCTGTGTGGAATTTTATACTGTCTGGAGTAGTCCATAATAGTAACTGCTTTTGCCCACGGGGAGATTTTGTTTTCCAATGTACTTTAATTAAATATTTTGGATTTTTAGGGGGGGAGGAAAGAGGGGTGTGGTTGTTTAAACTTAACAGTCTTGTGGAATAAATAGCATCATGTAGGGTGGACGTTTTAATGACTTTTAAAGTTGTATCCACTGCTGGAGGCTGCAATGAGGTTCCTAGGAAAATAGGTGGCGTTTGCAGCTGAGCAATGAGCTTATTAATTCATAGCTCCAACACAGATTTTTTTTATACTTCTCCAAATTTTATATATATGTATTTATAAATAAATATAAAAAAAATCAACAGTAAGGCCAGTCTGCTGTCCACTACTCTCCACAATCAGTGTGAAGAGAAATAGGAGGACTCAGGGAGAAATGCAGAGCCTTCCAGTCATATTATAGTGCAGTAAATAGCAACAGGGCACTGCCTCAAGGCCTATGAGAGCCTCAGGTTGCTCTTAATGAGATAATAGAAATTATATTACTATTTTAATCGTTACCAAGCAAAAAGTTATGTGGAAAAAAAGCAGAAGTTGTTTTAGGTTGCACATAAATCTGCATTCAAGCTGATGCACATGCACTAATTGCTAAGCCAAAGTTTAGAATAGTAGTGTGATTTCTTGGTGCTGTTGTGAGTCTAGGGTAAGATTCTTGTTTCTGAAGCAGAATTTGTTTTTTTTTTTTATATACAGACCTTGGTAGCTGCAATTTTGAACCAAGCACCGAGGCTCTCCCGTGCTTATTGCCCTGTTCTGGAAGGATCAGGCCTTCCAATAAAATACTTATTTATTTGAGATACTTCCCCAAGTAATGTTCCTGGAAAACTAAGACAGAAGACAAGTCCTAGGATTTGTGAGCCAATTTCCCTTAAATTTGCTTTTAATTTGAGGGCTTCTTTTGGTATAAATGCTGGTTTCCAGCAGTCGTTTCTGTCTGACCATTGCTCCAAGAGTATTATCACTGGCATCAGCTGAAATGAACCTGTTGGATAGAAGTAAGTTTTAAGTTCCTAAGTCTTGTAAATGCTTTAACTTCTACCTGTGTTTTGGTGCTTGTTTGTCGTTTGATTCTGAGAGCTGTTGGTTATTATAATCATGAGAGTAATTTTGGAAGGCAATATCAAGTGTTACTTGAAGATGAATATTAGCTTGTTAGTGCAGCTCTGGACATCTAGATTTAGACAAAGCAAATATTCCTGATATGCAAAATTACTGAAATATTTGAACGCTGAACTATTTGAACACTGAAATATTTGAAAAGTATTTTTTCCATCCCGCTAATACAGTTAATGTGAAATTTGTGCACAGACCGTCCTGCTGTGCAGACGACAAGGGTTTCACGTCAGGAGCTTGCGGAGACAAGCGGACTTTGTCCGCGGCGAAGAAGCTGCTCTTTAATGATTATTCCTTCCCGGGAAGGGCGCGGGTGCACCTAGCAGTGCCCAAGGGCAGAGTGTTTCACAGGCAGCTCGGCAGGGAGGGTTTGATACATGTATTTTAGCTGCTCCATGAGGGAGCTTCAATAAGTGTCTCTGCTTGGTCCGTGGCTCCACTTGGTCCAGGAGCGTTGACCCAGTGGGCCAATAGACCCAGTACCTGCACTGGCCCAAGATTTATCACATTAAAGGGAGAAGGGAAAAGCAAAAAGTCACCCAGGAACCAAAGGGGTTAACACCAAACCCTAACAGCCCCTTTGCTTGTGTTGGGAGCTTTGTACGCTCCGATCTCAAGTGCTGCTTGAGGCGCAGCCTTTGGCCCGGCGCAGGGCGGCAATAAAAGGTGCTCGTGTTTGGCAGATGTCCCAAATGCCCTATGGCATGTGGCTTTATCGTGTCATAGAAAAGATAACAAGATGCATAAATCTCGTTTACGAGATCTCATGTAGGAGATAAAACTCTTGCATGGATATGGTGTGCTGCTTCGTTCTAAGATAATGTCAGCGTTTCCTTGTTCTCCCCCTTCTGCTTTATGCCTCTCTGTGCGGGCGCGCGTGTGTGTTTTTCCTTGGAAAATTCCTCCCTGAGAACTCGTGCTGAACAATTTTGGAATACCTCTGAAGTTTGGATAGGGAAAAGGAAAATATCGTAGCAGTAGTATGTGGTCCAGGAACGGGTCTAAATTAGACACTGAAATTAAAGACAGTGGAAGGAAACATTAGGTTCAGTGATAAATCCAGCCCCTTTGGACCACCAGGGCAGTCTGACATAATCTTAAATAGAAAACACTGAAACGAAAACCCCAGAGCAAGCTTTGACAACAACTTCTCCGTTATTTGGAGTAAATCCAGTTAGGAATGCATCACATGGCAAATTTGGCAACTTCCCACAACATCAAACAGAATCAATAAAAATTTTACTGATGTGACAACAGTTTCAATAGGAGCACTTCTGTGCAAAGGAACCTGTCCAAGGCTTGTCAAGGCTTTAGCTTGAGTTATTTAATTTCAATATTTAACGTACAGAAGCCAAAAATTGTTTTGTGTTTGCAGTAATTAGAAGTTTATGAACTGGATGTGGGAAGGTGTCCTACTTTTAAAGTCATTCTTAAACATTTTGTAAGGTAAAAGACGCCTCTGATGCTCAGTGAAAGGGTTATTATTATTATTATTAATGCTCTGGAAGAGGAACAAGGACCACGGTTTTCTGGCCCACATCTTCATCCTCTCTGCTGTACTGAAGAAAATGGTCCTTCCCTAGCTTGTCATGTAGGGGTCAACTAACTGAACTTGAACGAATATGTTCGTTCAGATCTATGTTTGTTGTGCTCAGCTTAAAAGTATTGCATCTGCCATTTATTAATCTTGAGCATTTTCATAAACAGTGCACAGGGGAAATTTAAGAAGAACCTGTAGCAGAGAGCGAAGGAACAGCAGCAGGACCTGAGTGGGAAAACATCTCCGAGGGTCTCCAAAATCGATACAAATCCACACTGTGAAAATAGTTACAGACATGGATGAGTTCAAAGTCACTTATCAAGGTAAGGTCCTTCAAGAAGCTGCTAATTCAGTCTGCTCAACAGACATGTCCCACGTTGTCGTGGCAGGCCACTGGTGTATCTGTGACCATATTGCTCTAGAAATCTGGGGGAGTGTAGAGAACAACTCAAGACACATTTTGTTGGACGAATGTCCACCTGAATAGGCAGACAGCTAAATGTGTCTCAAGTGGATGTGTAATGTTATATAAGGTAACACTCAAAAAATCGTTCAGTGATTTGCTGCAATGGCACATACATGTGTATATATGTATTTATGTGCAGTTGGATCTAGTTTATAGAAGACTATTTACTGCCATCAACAGTAAAAATACTTTCTGGTGCACTGTTAGATGCAAATGTCTTTTATCATGCAGGCAAATGTCTTTTATTGCAGCATTTCTGTGGCTCAGGTTCAGGCTTATCAAAGATTGTAGCTCTGCCCAACTCTGGTTGAAGCAAGTGCTCAAATCTGGGAGATTTTAGTGCCTTCAGACTAGGTTACAGGTTGATCATTCATAAGCCAGGCTTGGATTCCTCTCTACAGAGCCCCTTTATTGAAGAGGTTGCATCTCTATAGTTACTATTGGTATGTGGCTAAGAGCAATAAAAGCTCTCGCCTTTCAGTAGCACCATGCGGACACACGTAATGCAGAAAGATTCTTCCTGTGCCAGCCTGAGCAGTGCTTGGTTCTTGCCTTTTACACAGACACTGCTAATTTCAGCACTTCTTGCAGACAGAACTTGACTGAAAGCACCTAGTTCTTCCCCAATGCTTTGGTTTCTGCACCAGGAACTAGGAGTCTCCCAAGAACATGCTAAGGAACCCAGCAGTGGGCTGAAGCATTCTCTTGATGTGCAGCTAGAAACCAGGCTGCAGAAAACTTATCCTAGTGCCATGAAGAATGTGGCCATCTCCTTGCAGCACCATGTCACAGTGTGCAGAAGCCATTCCTCATACTCCATTCCCTACATCTATGGTCTTCAGGCACAGTAAATCAAACTAATTTATTTTCTGTCCTGCATTCTCAGAACTCTTTGGGCAGACAAAATAAGGCAGCAGGAAATGGGAAAGCGTGCTGAAAATTGTCTGCTTTTTACAGTCCTCCATCTGGAAAATGAGTCAGGTCAAAAAGAAAGCAAAGCAGTAAATCAAGAGCACTTTGGACTTTCATAACTGAAGTTGATGTAAATGTAGTTAGGAGAAAAGATTATAGAAATCTCACTTCCCTCTCCATTAGTTTTTCTACGGACTATTAAATGTTCGCAGGGGGGATTCTAGTTCTCATTACCCCCACTCCTCGTCTGGAAAATAGAAACTCAAAGGAAAAAAGGAATAAAATGTGGCCATAGAGCCAGGAAATCTTAGCAGGAGGGGGTGTTTTTCCAGTTCCTTGCAACTCTTCTGTTTATGTGTTAATGCAGGCTTTTGTTTGTCTTAGGTTTAGAAGCTGGACATTTTTTCAATATTCTGGTCATTTTGATTATCGTTCTCATTCTCCAGATCCATTTGGATGCAGTATCCATTTGGATACTGCCGAAAATTGCTAGAATATGTTGTTTATAAGCATTAAGTTGTTTTTACAAGGATCATAACATCTCCATAAAGCTGATGCTAAAGCTGATGTATCCCATAGATATTTCATAAAGCTGTGTTACTCATTTATCTTGCTAGTCGAACTGATTTTTTTCACTCTCAAAAACAGTAACAACAGACACTATGAGGCACTATAATAAGAAGCTGTGCTTTTAATGATCTCCTAGATCTCAAGCTGGAGCCCTTGCTTGCCTTTATTACAGAAACACCTTATACTATGTAGAAATGCTCCTCTCAAACAGGAGCTGCTACACATGCCCAGGGAGCACCGTGGCTACAGCAGAAAAGGGAGGGAGATGGTACCTTGGGGAATCAGAAGGTTCACGAGGATGTTTGTCATGGATTTTGAAAGGAGAAGGCAGGGAGAGGTAGATGCGGTCAAAGCCAACACCTCTCCCAGTTCATGTGAGGTTCTGGGACGTATAGAAGGCTTTCAATGTGGCAGCAATATTCCAATAATTGCT
>JAVCKT010003290.1:24350-35675 GCA_032273925.1 Rhynchotus rufescens | reverse complement strand
GATGTCAGAGATCAATGACACTGTAGTACAGGAAAAGAGAAAATTTTTCAGTTTTTAGCATAGAAGAATCATTCCTCTGGTGAGGAAGGTTGGAGGAGGCTGGATCATGAAAGCATAAAACTATTTAAAAGTTGACACATGAGAGTGGGCAAGAATTGAACAAAGAGGATTCATTTAGCACCAAATCAAGACAACAAAACTAATAAGCTGTTAAGGGACAGAATTAGAAGAAATTCCAAAATCCAAATTACCAAAATGTTAAAATTAAAATTTCTATTTAATGTAGGAAGGGTAGTATGGGAAATGGGGAATGCAAATTGTCATGACCATTCCCTAAGTTATGGATAACTCTGAGTAAATAATCTTATATATCTACAGAGCAAATTTCCAAAAGCATTGAGTGGAGTAATAGTTTGTATGTGGTACAGAGCACTAGATCACACTACAGACTGGCAGGATTGGCTCTGCACTATTCTTTCTCTAATATGCATGTGATAAAAATGTGAGCAATCATGGGGGACTTCTCTTTCAGCAACATATTAAATTAGCCACCTTTGAAAATACAGAACTGTTCAGTCTGTCAGACAAAGCATCATGAAATCCCTTAGCTGATAGCTAGACATCTTCAGACTGAAAAAAAAAAAGGTTCAAAGTTTTAGCATTAACCCAAATGCCAATGCTAAGAACCCTTCTTCATAGGAAGAATTAACCCAAAGTCGGGTTGGGATTTCAATTCTGTAGGGCAGAGAGATGTTCAAACTGAACTGTTTTTTGTTGTTGTTGTTGTTGTTGTTGTTGTTTATTTTTATTTTCTCTAAAAGATATTCCTTCTTTCATCTATAACTATTGGGTCTGATTGAGGAGAAAAATTAAGAAAAATCCTATGGGTTAAGTTATGCAGAAAATTGAGAATGAACTATTACAATTGTCCTTCCAGTACTGAAATTCTTATATAAATATATAAAATCTAAAAAGTAAAATCCTCGATCCCTCCAGGGGTGAATACAGCTGTGTTCTCCATAACTTTAGTTTCTCCTAGGGGAGCACAAGTCTTCCTGAGGCCTTTATAGAAAAGCCATCCAAAGCCTCAGAGATTTGCTATGCTTATAACAATTTCTCTAACTTTGTATAAGTAATTTTGTATATAAAAAAACCTTGCAAATTTATAGTCTTGCATTGCTGGGACATGATTTTTTCATGGTGTAATTTTAATTTTTATTTTAAAGAAAACCTCTTTGTCTCCATGGTCTCTTCCTTAGTTTCTGCAATAGCTAGATCTAAGTGCAGTTTTGTGTGGCAGAGTAGAGGTATGAATCATTGTTTCTTTGAGGCAGGTGATAATTTTGTACAGGTATTGCCTGCAGAGCATTGTATTTAGATCTATGCATGCTGATTTGATTGATGATAGTGATTGCAGTTTCTCTTTAAAGCAAAGGGAACTTGCTATTGAAACGTTTTCTCAGAGGCTTCAGATAGGACTACTGTTAAGAAGGGTGTATGTGTATTTTCCTCTCAGTTCAGCTAAAAGAGCTGCTGGTCTGAGATCTTCAAGACCTTCCTTTGTGCCTCTGTGTCAGCGTGTACGGCAAAATGTCTCAGTCCTACTGATCCTATTGTGACCTTACCACCTCATTTACTTTAAAGACAGTGGTTCTGTCAATATATAAGGTACCTTAAAATATCCAAAGCAAATTGTGAACAAAGAAAATGTGCACATTGTGGGTACTGCAGGGGTGATTTGCCACAATGAAAAGAATTCTCAGTGCATCACAATATGACTCAAAATATGGAAGGAAAGAGAAAGTAATTAAAGTCAAGGTCTTGTCTTTCTGAGTTGCATCTTTCTCTGCCAGATTGTATCATCACTGTATTCTGCATTCTCTGTTATCTTGCATGTTTTTGTCCATGCATATAAATCATCCTGAAAACACGGATGGAAAGCAAATCAGGAAGTCATCAAAATCCATCTGGTTCAAGAATATCAAAATTATTCCTGATAGGTATTTGCCTAGCCTAGCAAAATTTCTTTTTTTTTTCCTTTTAAAAGCTTGTGCTATAGGGATTCTGCTGTTTGATATCAACCCATTGCAGGTGTTAGCTATCCTTTGTGTTAGAAAGTTTTTCCCAGCATCTGACCTGGGCCTTGTTTGCTTAGAGAGCATTGTTGCATTTCAGACAGTTCATTACTCCCTATCCCATCCATAAGGAACATAGATTTTTCCCACTTAGATGAGTTGGTTTATGTATTTGAACATTATCTCACTTCTCTCCAGTTTCCTCTAGGCCTATCGGCTGTGTTTCTTAAGATTTCTTTAACTGGTGTTTTCATTTTCTCTTTGTTTTCCTCTTCACTTTTTCAGTTTCTCTTGGACCATAATGCCCAAAATTGGACATGGTGCTTCGTTTTACCAATGCTGAGTCGAATAGAAAGATTCATTTCTGTATCATGTTTCCCTGTGCATCTTATGCATCTCAATGATACTGATTTTTCATAGTAATATGAATTTTGGGTCTGTAGTCACTTTGCAAGTCATTGTTCTTGCCAGGTCTTCCTCTCCAAAGCTACTCCCCAGCCAGTTATTCTGCATTCTGTGTTTATGTCATTGATCATTTTTGATAAAATATGGAATTTTCTTCTTATGCTTACTGAATTGAATCTCATTTTTCAGGACATTTCTTCAATTTATCAAGATCATTTTGCATTTTAATTCTGTCCTTCAATCTAATTATAGCTTGGCCAGTTCAAGATCATCTGCAGATTTAATAAGCATATAGTATATTTCTTTATCCAAGTTATAAGCAAAAATATTGGATCAGCCCAGGACAGTTTAGGTGAAATCCTTTTTATATATTGTTCTATTCTGACATTAAATTGAAAACAATTTTGTAAACTTATAGTAGTTTAATTTAGTGTCCATGACTTGCTTATGAAAGTTTTATATGAAGCTGTCTCAAAAGGCTTCCTAACATATATGACATCTATTACATCTTCCTGTATGAATTAATATCCTGTCAATATGATGTTTTCTATTTTGATTTATAATCTCATACTACATTTAGGCATTATGGTAAGTTTTGAATATGCTAAGATTTGTATGAAAACAATATTCTTTTGTATTGGTTAATAATAAATAATCTATCATCACAGAGTAAGACAGAAAACTTTCCAAAGTATTTTTTGAAAATAAAAGTCAAATATTATTTATCTAATAAATTGATTATAATAAGTTAATAGAAATAATTTTCCTACATTCTACCAGAATCATTATTCAAAATATTCTTTTATGTTTCTTTGAACTTTGATACTGTATTATTCTGAAATACTTCAGTAACCTGAAACTAACAGAGATAGGTCTTTATTTGTTCTTCTTTGCTGTCAGTTTCATATTCTCATTAGATTCTTGTTACCTATGCCATGACAACAGTATTCTAATTAATCTGTTTTTCTGTTCTATGGTAATGAATTAACGATGATGGGAACCATAGCAACTGAAGCAAAAACTTCATTAAGCAAGAACAGTTTTTCGGTTTACAGTGTACAATGTGAAATTGCTTTCAGTAACAAAGTCTTCCACAGAATCACCAAAGTAGAATAAAGAAAGTAAAGTAGAATAAAGAAAGAAAACCTTGGTGTAGAGCATGCTACATTTTGAATTACGATATGTTGACCAAAATTCCACCTTAAGAAAAATCATCAGAGAGATGGCTGAGTAGAAAAAAATCATAAACTTCATAGATTTCAAGAAAACATTTGGCAGCGTTCACTGTTAATCATCCTGAAATGTTATCACATGCCAGCAGACATAGTTAACACCATCAGAGTTTTGTGGTAAAGACCAGGATTCCAAGCTGAAGTAAATGCAATTTGTCTGATTCATTTAGAGCATAGACAGCTGCTGTCAGAAAAGGATCAGTTCCCTCAGTGTTTCTAGCACAGCCAATAGTTTTGATATTAGAAAAGAATATGCATAGACATTATGCATAATATCACAGAATATGTAAGTTTTGATAATTATGTAGAACTTCTAAGTAATATCTCACTCATCATGTGGCTGGATTCCCATCTGCTCTTGCAAAAAACATGGAGTTAACCATCACCTATGACCAAAAACTCCAGAAATTCATTATTCAGTCACTATTTCAGAAGAAAAAGAAATCAAAAGTGAATTAATAGTGGGAGTAAATTTCCCAGACAGAAAGACCATTTGGCCAAGGCTTTCTGCAAGCAGCAAACATAATTATCTAAAGCGTATGAATTGGTACGAGGTGGAGCGGGAGAGTGTTCAGTTACCCTGGCATTTATTAAGAAAGGAAAACAGAAGGACAAGAAATGTCCAGCAAGTTCTCTGAGAACACTGTTTAATCATTTATATCTATACAGAATATTTATATCCGTATTTATGTATGTACACACATATATAAATACAGAGATCATATTTTTTTTTCAGAATCATCTTAGGCTGAGAAAACAGAAACTGTTTAAAATTGGAGTAGAGGAAGAATATGGACCTTAACATATATTTGTGACACACAATGATAAAAACATTCTTACAGAAATTACAGAATTAGAAGGCATCCAAAAATCACTGTAAGGTGCATTTTTTCCCAGATATTAAGTATATATATGAAACTAGCACAAACTTACTTAGTTCCATAGTGTCGATAGTGTAGATACAGGCAAGATTTCATGAAAATTTAAGTGTGAAAAACACCTTTCAAACTTTGTCAAGATCTTTATATTAAAGCCATTTTGAATGTATATGCAATGTCAGTGGTTGTGGTGCATACTTTTTTATGAAGATACGGATGCAAAAACTGAGTTCTAGCTCCAGAGCTCAGGAAGGTAAACTAATAAACCTCAAGTTTTGTTGATGAATTTCAGTTTTCTTGGTAAAGTTCAGGAAGATGTTACAAATTATAGGTTTTTAGAGGCCCAAGGGCTAGTTTTCACATTTTTAACACTTTGGAAAGCCAGAGGTGTGTTAGGATTATGCCTGCAGTAGAGCTGGATACTGCTATTCCCTGCTATAATGCACGGGAAGCAGGCAGGTTCTTGGGGAGGTGTTAACCTAATCAAAACAACATATTTAGCCTCCAAAAAGAGCTGTCTCATTGCAGCCAACAGGATGTAAAAACGTTGAGACAGGCCTGCATCCTCTCAAAAAGCAATGAAAGAAGTGGTTGTGACAGTGGGAGTCAGAAAACAAGGTGAAGGTTTTCTTTGGACTTAGAAGTTTTCCATGCTGGCCTCAGGCATACATTTTTTATTCTTCCTACCAGAAAACTTTTCTCACCAGACAACCACCTCAGGCAGAAAAAGTGAGATTCTCCCCTGCAATTTGGTGTCTGCTATTTACATACCATAAATATTTAGCATGTGTTTGCCAGCATATGCTGCTGGAATAGCAAGAGGTCCCCTACTTTCAAATGGCCTTCACTGGCAAACTCAAATCTTGTCAATTTACCTGCTGGTTTTATTCTGCCCTGGATGCATTATCTGTTGCCTGGAAAAGTAGCCATGCAGTTAGAATTTCCTGCTATTAGCTTTATCACTTTTAAGGGCTACTAACTGGCAAGAACTGATATGCTCAAACCATAACTCTGTGTGAGCTGCAACATTGCAGGATGTTGCAATACAATCTGACCTTGATGGTATTCTGAAGCCTTTTTTTTTTTTTTTCTGGATAAAATTAATGTCATTTCTCTGTATAACAAACTCAAGGCCAGCAAGCAAATTTATAGCCATGATTCTACAAGTCTGAACCTGTGTAGAGATAAAACCAAGTTATGCAATATTGGACATCTTGATATCTTGAAACTCTGACCTGCTCCTGAGCCTCTGTACAGTTACAAAGTATATGAGGGCTATTTTTCACAGAGCCTCCTTTCTGGCACATCTGCCTTGTATATCTGGCGGGAGAAGGCCACTGCAAAAATGAGGTAACTCTGGAGGCAAATGCAATTATAAAAGTAAGCTATATCTTTGAAAACGGGAATTTATTTCTAGGGCCAGTAAGTTGCTGGCCAAATACATCAAAATAGATTTTCAGTGAAAGCAGGAAAGGTAAAGTGTCCTGCCTAGTGAACAAGTACAATGCATATGATATTTCTGTCAAGGAGAAAACATTCATTTATGATGACGTTGTCTATTTCAGTTTCTATCTGAGCTTCTTAGTGGCAAAATTGGGATAGGGAACAAGCATGTTTGATACTGATCTCACAAAAGATTGCTGTGTCATATTTGAATATATTTTTTCAGTTGTCTTCCATGACCTCCTGAAGATTCAATCATTTGATATATTTTGGTGGTATGTTCAAGAACAGTTCCTGGAAGCACTACTTTTGCATAACTTCTTTCATGTTATTCATATACATAAAGAAGAATGCAATTTGTTAAAGCTGTTCCAGGAGCATGGTCTGAACCTTCACACAGATTTGTGATATCTGTGAACCTCCTCACAGTATTTATTAAGAGGACCTGACAGGCTATATTCTGCCAGATCAGAACATCAGTGTCAGCAGGGTGAGCAAACCGATGCAGAGTGAACGACCTGCATGAAAATTGAAGGCATTATTGTGTCTAGAGAGGAGTGAAAATACCAGCTTTGAAAACTTGAAAGCTTTAGCCCGTAACTTGGACCCTCTGCAGGAGTGCTGTAGAGAAATAATCATCCAGCAACAGTCGGCATCAGGAACAGAAGACAGTGCTGATAGAGACTTAAAGGATTTTTCCAAAATGTATCCATTTTCAGTATTTTTTGAAGGTCAAGTAACTATGGGAAACTTTTCTCTACAGAGAAAATAAAGTTAGAAAACATGAACTTGGTGTTCTTTTTTTACCTAGAAATATGGTATTTGGCATTGCAAAAACTAGCAATTTTGGCTAAGGAACCATTTTCAAATAGATTTTCTCGGTTTATGAAGGGCTTTTAAGGGTGACAATTGTTTCCACTCAGCGTGTGAAATGTGATTAATTGTAGGTGACTTTGATGGATGCTGCCTGCGAGAGCTATGAAATTGAGAAAGGATTTTATCAATTGTGTATGAGGATCATAGCCATAGATCAGAATGTGTATAGCGAGGGCAGAAAAAGAAGCTAAGCACAGGAGCTTTTAAAAATCTTTAGAAATAAGGTGGAAATCACAACCCTGATCAGCAAGTAAACCTGTCAATTTTGAGTTCTTTCCAGAAGCTTCTGGAGGTGATACCAACAAGCTAGATAGCTACTCCGTGGCAGAACTGAGAATTTTAGGGCTTAAGAACCGAGCTGTTCCCTTCAGGCTGACTAGCAATTGCAGCTTTGAAAAACACAACAGCAGAATATCAAAAGAGGGGACTCTTTGTTGGCAGCTCCTGGGTCCATGAAAACATGGCTTTGTTATGAGAAGAGAGCCTGACTTTCACCACTACGTATCAAAGCCCTACCGGAGCAGCAGTGCTTGGCTCCTGGTCAGTAAGGAGTGACCATCTCACAAAAAGCTCTTGATGCCTTCCAAGCAAACATACTTCTGACATAGATTTAGGTATGCATCCCACAAAAGAATTCCCAATTCATAAACAAAAGCAGTGTTTTCTTAATGAGAACTGCTAATGAAACAGTCTATAGGGTTTAATGGGACTCTGTTAACTTTTGCTGTCCTTCTGATAACAGGGCTTTTGAGCAGCCAGCAGTGGCTTAAGGGGAACACCAGCAGCTTTCCTGGGACCCAGCCACCAGCTGGGGCAATTAAGGCCATTTCTCTTGCAGAGGAAAATACCAGAGCGGCAGACACGCACTCCTGGTGCCGAAACGGAGAGCATGCTTCAAAGAACAGATTTAATTGAAGGCATAAAAGCCAAACTTTTCACCTCTGTGCTTTGTAAATATCCAATGTATGTGAAGCAAGACAATCCGGACAAAGGAAAAATACAGAGCAGGGGAGCCATGAGAATTGCCAAACCTGAGAAATGCCAAATAACTGTAGTTCTGTTGTCCAGGAAGTATTAGGAAGTGTGAATAAACATTACAAGAAAAGGAAATGCTGAAGTACTGCTAAATAAGCTGGGCTGGTCTCAAGTATATTTCTTCTTAACATGATAAATGAGATTTTGTGTATAAAGGCTTAATTAATTGTTTTAGTGTGCTCAGCTTGGTGCAGAGCCCAATCCAAGTTCCTTCCATACTTAAAGTCAGGAAAGCTTTGCACACACCTTATGTCTAAGCTAGGTATGTCTGGAGCAAATGAAAAATAAAATGAAGTAAAATGAAGTAAAATGAAGTAAAATGAAGTAAAATAAAATAAAATAAAATAAAATAAAATAAAATAAAATAAAATAAAATAAAATAAAATAAAATAAAATAAAATAAAATGGCACATTTTTTGAACATCAGAAAAGTTTTAGCACAGACAGATGACCACTTCTCTGCTTCCCTGCCTTATCTTTTAAAAGCTGAAACAGTAGAAAATCTTCTCAGTGTATGATGTTTTCACACTTTAGTATATATACTTTACATATAGTAATAACATTTTGCTTTAAATATTTTCTTGTTATTGTCATATATGAGCTCTTTGAACAATTCATTTGGAACAGAAGTAAAAGCAAAAGCACCAAGCAAAAACCAAGCACCAAGTATTTCTGAGCCTACCATAGACATTCTCCTGAGAAGCGCAATAAAAAAGCTATTGCAAGAACACAGGGCCAGTCTTGCTGAACAAGTCTAAGTACATCCAAGGTTTTATGTTTTAGTTTCAGAAACTACATCACCAGCCAGTTGTGCTGCACTAGACAAACTGAATGTAGTCCTTAAATCTGTTCAGAAGTTAAACCCTTGTCATGATGATATAGGAAAACACATGGTGATATAAACAGGTTGCAGAGCACAGGTCTTCCAACAGTTGTGTGCATACTGTAGTACTAAAGGTGTTTTGCTTAAAATGAATTCTTAATTCTTTAAGAATTTTAAGAATTCTTAATTCATGAGAAGAGAAGCATAGATTGTGGGGTGTTCACACAAATCAAAATACATTTTCTACACAGCAAAACATATCTGTGCACATTCATGTGGTTTGCCAAGACCACAAAAAGACATCTTCTTCATAGGTATAGCTCTGCTGAACAGAGATGATATAGTCTCTGCTCACCCCACCAGCGCTCTCTCCCAGTCACTCTACTGGATGGGGGGCTGTTTGGATGCTTCCTGCCCTACCTCAGATAAAGCCAGATGGATTTACTTTACCCCCACCTTCGTTGGCAAGTTAAATATACCTGACCTAGCCAGATAGACCTAGCCAGGGCACCACGGCAATGGCAGGCAGTTAGGATGGTACCATCTTCACCTGGTACAGCTGTTTGCAAAATGAACTTCTGCCTGTCATTTATGTACATGGCTCTGAAACTGCCAGCTCTCTGGGAATTAGTTACAGGAAACACAGCAGACTAGGTATCTTTTTGTGCAGAGTCAACAAGCATAATATGGGAAAGCTAAGTAGTGCTCATACTTCTACACACAATCAAATATCTATCTATAAAATGGCCTAAATTTTCCTATATGGTCAGTGATTCATCAGCCTTTTTCTCTGAATTCTCACATGTAATAGGCATTGTAAATTCCTCTTTTCTAGAGATTAAAGGAGCTCAGTCTTACACATCCTACTTACTTATCCCAGGCTTATATATGATGCGCAGTTCCAGATTCCTAGTTGTGATTATGGAGATCTAACATCATACAAAACCTTGTACAAAAGGTACAAAAGGTACAAAATTAATAAGATAATGTGAAGTTGAAGGGGTTTTACCACAGTTCTCTCTAATGACATTATCCAGAAATCTAGTGAAGGTCATCAAAACAAAATCTGCCAGTAACTGCTATCACAGGGAACTGAGTTGCATCATTCTTCATAAATGTACTAAGTTGCATCATTAAATTATTAGGCTTTCCTTTCTGACTGGCTCAGAACAACACTACACAAATAGTTATCAACTCAATTTTATTCAGGATTGCAGGGAACCTGTCTAGCTGATTCAACGACATGATTGTCCAAAGCCAAAGTATAATTCTAGGTCTCTTAGAAATGTATTTTGCCTCTATTTCAGTTTTGAATTGTCTTTACCAAAAGTATCTGACCAAAATTCTGGACAGTTATGCAGAGGAAGTCTTACAGTGTGGTAGTATAGTGGTAGTAACTATCTCTTTTCACATCCATGATAGTCAATAAAGTATTTGTGGTTTTAATAAATACATTTTGTTCTCTAGACATTCTCGAAGCTCCATCTTTGTGCCCAATAACTTGTCTTTTTAAATCTTCCTTTCTTGCTATCCATGTTCATTGATTCATGATCTTTGTAGAAGCTGCCAGCACAAAGCTCTGCAGCAAAGTTGTCATCATTGTAATTGAGCATCGATTATTTAAAGAGTACATTTGTTACTTTGGTTGATGAAACCATCTCTCAGGCTGACATCCACTGAGAAAATAGAAAGTTGGAGTAATTTACAAGGCACTTTTTACACCCCTTATCAGGATCGGTTCCACCATTTAGAGTCATGCTTAGAGAAGTGTTAGGTCCTTGTAATGGGTGCAACATTCAGTGCTCTACTGACCGATAAAGACAAAACCTTGATAATTACATGTCTTTGAATATTACTCTGCATTAAGAATTACATAAAGAAGTTGTAGTTTGTCTTTAATGCCCCAAAAAGAGTGTTTTAGCAATGTCAGAAATAATCTCTTTTTGTTTCTCTTTTTTTTTTTAATGGAGAAAACTCCCTTTCCATCATATACCATCTTGATCTTCCACTTATGCTGACAGAAAGAGAATACAAATGATTTTTAGAAAACCACAAGAATATGAAACAGCAGGAATTATTAAGCTCCTTTTCTTAGCATGTTGGAAAGTGTTCTGCTTCAGCAATTGGTTAATAAATCTTTATTTTGATTTCAATTCTGTGTGTGAAAGCCCATCACATTTATTTTAGCAGATGATATTATGACTGAGACACATTTCCACAGGACAATATGTTAAAGAGTATGTATTACACTCTGAATGAAATTGAGATGCTTGAAGGTATGAAACATCTCTTTTTTTTTCAGCAGCGATAAAGCGCAGCAAAATTTTGAACAGAAAGCAAGACTTTCATACTTAGATTTTCTACTTCCCACAATCAGAAAATAAACTGTTTTAGGAGGCCCAAGGCTCTCCTTTTAGATGATGCACAATAGCAGGAAGAATTGAATATGGAAAATATCCTTACACAATGGTGATTAGAAGTACATCTTTAGAAGGATAGATATTCTGTGTAAATAACTATGGCCTTAAACCTGAAGCACGAGATGGTTCTTAAGTATC
>JAVCKT010003290.1:0-24340 GCA_032273925.1 Rhynchotus rufescens | reverse complement strand
CCTTGAAAACCAGTTACAGGATATTCACATACTTAGTGAAATTTGTCTTTGTGCTGCTGAAGTTGCCCTAAGTCAGCAACCTACACAATGGAAATGACTATCTTAACCTTTTAAATATAAACAAACAAACAAAAAAACAAAACAAAGTTAACAAAATGTCATGGAACTGTAAGAAGATGCTCTTGTAGCCTCTAGAAATTCATCTTACCTGAGGCTGGATACAAACAGCAGAGGAGTGGAGAGGTTACAGCAATCCTGTTATAATCAGTATTGCTGAACAAGTTTGCTGCCAAATTCACCATTAAAAAAAAGAATTAGGAGATGAATACCCTTCCTGGGTGGGAGTGCTGCTACAGCTTATGGAGGTACATGTATGTCACATGAATAAACTGAAAAGCCTAAACTTCATGATATTACACTGAAAGAATGTTTAGAGTTACATGTGATAGAGAGTGATAGGTGGAATTTTTTATTAATAACTGCAGCTGTAAATCCGTGGATGAAAGATTGTTAACTGCTACTCAGACCTCTTTTGACAAGGATGTAAAAATAGAACATTTTCAGCTGTTGTGTACTGCTAGCTATTTCTGATGGGCAAAATGCTGAATCTGCTTTGGGGTTTATTATTATTATTGTTGTTATTATTATTATTACTTGTGATCTAGAATTGCATAGTGCAATCATACTGACATTTAATAATGGTCTTATTATTATCCTGAAATACTCCTTCACTAGCTTTTCACCAGCTGCAAATGCATGTTGTATGACTTCCCATAGATGAAATGCTATTTATGCTTGACAGAGGTTCCAGTTAGCATTTCAGGTGAGACAAAGTGTTCAGCAAGAGTCAAAGTCCATCAGAATGAAGGCTGTTGAGAGACTAACCATTATTCAAATCACTGCTAGCAATGCCACAGGAGTCTAAGTAACCTAGAGGAGTGAGAGTCGTTGCTTTTTT
This sequence comes from Rhynchotus rufescens, assembly GCA_032273925.1. Taxonomy (NCBI): domain Eukaryota; kingdom Metazoa; phylum Chordata; class Aves; order Tinamiformes; family Tinamidae; genus Rhynchotus; species Rhynchotus rufescens. The sequence continues at coordinate 23,382 of JAVCKT010003290.1, read as the reverse complement.
ACTTCTCCTTCCGAAGAAAAGTGTTAAACCCAGCCATGTACAGACACACTTGTCCAGATGGTACATAACAAGCTGCTTCAACATACTACAAAGTTGTTTTTAGGAAAATAAACAAAGAATCAAACCATTTCGTGTGCTAGTCAGAGAAAAGTGATTAGACTGGAGTCTGGACTTGGAAGAACTGGCTCAGAGGTCACAAGTCTGGAGTAGAGATACAAAAAGTTGATGTTACAAGGGAGTAAACCATCAGATAAAAGCCAGTAGAACAGATCGGTGAAGGCTACGGAGCTCTGTGTAGAGAGGTGTATGTAGGACTATTTTTTGTTGTATGTTTGAGTGCTTACTAAAGGAAAGAAACCAAGCATGATGAGACAATGCTGACTGTGGTGCAGCTGAAGTGTTTGTAGAAGGGCCAAATTAATTCACTGCCAATGTAATTCAATGTAACTGAAAGCAGCGGAGCTAACCCAGGGGTGAGTCTGGCATCCTTTTCTTTTCAGCTATTTTGATACATACTTATTAGGAAGAAAATCCTGCATTAGCCCATTAATGAATGCTATGGTTTTGAGTCATTTAGTATATATTACATTAATTTTGATGTAAAAATGTTAATTACTAGGAGCTAAGAGAAGGACATTTCTTTTATTTTTCGCATATGTATTTTAAGGTTGGATACACACATTTCCAGGTTCTTCTTTCTGTAAATATTTATTCTGCTTGTCTTAAGGTATCTACCTAGATACTCTAAATATCTACCTAGAACTTTGAAGGGGAACAGAGAATCTTCTTCCTGCACTCCAATTCACAGGCACTCATCCTGCTCATGCTCTGAGCTACCTTAACATTATAGCAGTCCTTTTAGCAGGGTTCATATGTTCAGCCTCAGCTTTACCTTTAAGGAGCTACATGCAAGCTGCCTCATATAAGCTAGAAGGCTACAGTGACATTATATGTCCTTACTCATTACTGGGAGATCTATGCACCTGCCAAGCAGTCATCAGCAGTAGCAGTACTTCTTGCATGAAGAGGTATTCAGAAAAATAAAACAGTTAAATTACACACAGCTCTTCATGGAATGGAGCAGAGCTGGGGCTTGTCTGGCTTCACTCCTCATTTTTTCTATTTCTTTTGTTTAGTTTGTGCATTTTCTTGTTAGACTTCCATTTCTTAATAGGTTCTTTTCTCTGCTGTTTAATCTGTCCAATTGCAGCACCCGAATGAACTTTTACAGCATCAGATTGCAGGGAGGATACAAATATCTTTGCCTTGTAAGATACAAATACATCTGATTTGTTTGCACTGCTTACTCCTTGCCTTCTGGAAAAGATTGCTGTGCTGTGCATCACTGAATGTACTTGGGTTTTCTTGGGAGAGTGTGAAAAGAATTTTCTTCCTAAATTTATTTCATGTCCCATCCAAACTTTGCACTTTATTTCTCTTTCTTGCTATTTCCTTCATTTTGCATGTCCCTTCCAACCTTAACCATTCTGTGATTCTGTGATTCTAATGTTCCTTGCCTTGTGCTTATTACCTTCCATGCTAAAACTCGCAGTCTAACAACAAAAATACTCATTAATTAGCAGGAACAACTTCTGTTCTTTACTGTAAACATTTTTATTAATGAAAGGCATCAGTATGCCTTGCCAAGAATAAAAGTTAATGCTAGGTCAAGAGAGAGAGCATGTGTTTATATGAATGTTCATGAATTCTTAATTGTGTTCTAAATAGTTATTTTTACAGTCTTTTTGTTCACTCTTTCCAACTAATCTACTGACCAAAGACTTTCTTGTACCAGTGTACATAGAAGGTAAAGTTTTGGTCTGATTATTGTTTAATTATGAAATTAAAAATAAAATGAGAAAACAATGTATTTATTGGGAAGAAACTGCAGAAGTGAAGTTGAGGTCAGCCAAATGAGAAAGAGAAAGTCTATGTAAGCAGACTTTCCCTCCGAACAAACCAGCTCAAGTCCTGGGATCAGGAATGCAAGGTCAGCACAGAGCTGTGCCAACCTAATTGAGCTAACTCATTTATACAGCCTCTGAGACCCCAGTTTGTATGCAGTGTGGCACTACGCCATTCAGACACACTGTCCTTCTTCCTGGGCTATCTTGGCTATCTCTCACATGGCACAGCATTGTATAATGTAGACGTGTCCTTAGGTGACCAAGCAGCCTGCTCGGCAAGTGAATTCCAAATAGCAAATGCTTAAAGAAGGGCTGTAATCATTTGTGAATGATCTGCGAGCACTGATATTTCTTCATATGAACTGCTAAATAACTATGAAATTGGAAAAATATGGGACCTTGTTGGAGACAACATATTAGTAGAAAAAGGAGCTAATTTCAACCCACTTCCCTAAATTGTTTACTGCTAACACATCAGCCAGCTGCCAAAAGCATAGCTGCATTTTCTGAACCTGCTTTTAATATCCAGAGTTGTTTTAGCTTGCATTTTACTTATAGCTGTTACATGTATGGTACTGCATGCAATAGATTTACTCTCGTTGTTGAGAAGTGTGAAAATACCACAGTTTCTTTTGATATATTTCAAACATATTGTTGTGTTCATCCATACAGAAAGCACTTCAGCAAATGTACTCGGCTGGCCTATTCATCTTAATGCAAAGGTCTATTATGAGTTTCACACTCTTCAGTCGTTACTTGCATGCTGCAGTACACAGTGAATTAGCCTGAAGTACCTGAAGATGTTTCAGTCTCGGTGAAAAGGTTTTATTTTTAGATTGCAAACATTAATAGCAATTCAAGTTGTCAGAAACCTTTGTGAATACAGTGGGGTGTAAGCACATGTATGCATGGATTTGTGGAGAAAGAGACCTGAGCATATGGTTAACTCTTATTGCTAAGGGCCAAGTGCCATTCCCGGGAAGCCACTGAATCACAGAACTACTCAGTCAGTCTGAAAGAGACCTTGTGACATCTCTAGTCCAACCTCCTGCTCAAAGCAGGGTCAGCTCTGAGTTCAAATCAGTTTGCCCAGTGTCTTGAACACCTCCAACACTGCAAGATTCCTTTTCATTTTTGTAAGAGCAATTTTTTTTTTTTGCTTTTCATGCACATAGTAACTTCAAACAGGTAATGAATTTGGAATTTGGTCTCCTTCATGCTTATTTTGTCAAATTGTTCCATCTCCATGTTTGATCTTTGGAAATAAAAAAAATACACTGAGAAAAATATGTAATATTTTTTGGAAACTTGCTCTGAATTAGTTGTAAAAAACTTCATGCATATTCTTTTAGCAAGATATATCCAGAAGTAGTTCATTTTCAAATTATAATTCTAAATCTGGCAGTCTTTTTGTTTGTTCGTTTTGTTTTGCCTCAGAGTCTCATAAATTGAGTTGTGTGATATTTATTTTCCCTTCTTTGGGAATGAAGCTACTCTGATCCTGTTGATAGTGTATTGGAATGGAAATCAGAATGGCTGGTGACTTTGGACAAATTACTTTACTTTTCCCGCTGTCATTTTCTCTGTTCAGCAGAGGTTGATGGTACTACATTAATGTCTTGTAAAATGCTTTGAGATTTGAGAATGACTGGAGCTTTTTGTAAGTGTCAAGCACTATTTCCAAATCTCCATCAATTATTCTAAACACTACCTCTATATATACAAAGATGACTCCTATTTAATTCAACAGAATGTCATAGTACTTAAGAAAGTCATATTTTATTCTTCTTTTTTTTCTTTTTGAGGAGGGGGTGGTTGTTTGTTTCTTTGGCTACTATTCCAGAAAATACTGGAAAGAGAATTTATACAGAAAGCTACTGATGCAAGGATATGGATTTTAAACTGCACAACAAAAATTTTTAAATCTAAGAAATATCTTAACTTGAAGCATCCCAAGTCTCCAAAGACTGCTTTCCTCGTGTTGGCAATCATAGGCTGCCAGAGCTTTTGCAAGGGAGGAAAAGCCTCTGTCAGGCCCTCAGAAAGCCCATGTCTCAAATATTGCTAGGCAGATGTTTGGAGGATGAAGGCCAAAACTGCACAGAATTTAGAGCAAATCAATATATTATTGGAGTTTGGACTAATTTATCAGAAATAAATGAATCTTTCTGCCTACATTATGCAGAATTTGTTACTAAAACTTCTGTATTTAAGTTTACTGAAATCTCCCAGCCAATCCTCTGCTTCTACTACTTTTCTCAGAATAACTAAATACAAGTAGAACTGTGAGAGCTGGGGGGGTGGGGAACAAAACAAAAAAACAAACAGACAAAAAAACTGGCAAGCAAGTTCTATGTTTCTTTGAAAACTCTCCAACTTCATGAATCCGGTGAGAGCTTAATTAAAATGAAAAGAGAAATTTCAAAGGGAGAAAACAAAATAAGCCCTTTTAATGGTCTATTTTTATTCTGGGCTCAGAAAATCTCTTTCTCCTTTTCAACTGGTTTCCCCAAAACATAAATATTGGCAGCTTTAAGGTTTGTTTTTCATCCTCTTGAGCAAGAGGCAAGGAGTTCAAAAGCTTTTTTCCACTCAAGCTTAGAGCGTTTGTTCACCAGAGTTTGGATTTCTGACATAACTAGTGAGTCTAGAACAGCAAACGCTACTGTGAAATTAAAGTTGCCATTTCAAGGGGATGATGATTAAATGGTAATGTATTCACAATGAAGATAATTAGAGGAAGCTGTTTTTTCAGGCACTGCACTGCATAGGAGTCAGGGTCAACCAAATACTGCGTAACATGTTGAAGGGTTCTTTCTGAAGCCAACCTCACTTAACAGAGCGAACCACTTATCCACCTCTCTTTCACTGGATAATTCAGGAACTTTTAACATGAGTCTGGAGCAAGACTTGAATCTCCCAATCCATTATCAAATCTAGCCTGCTATAGTCCCACAAGCCATCTGCTCCTATGAAACTACTAGTTGATATTTCAAAGCTTTCATGGTGAAAATTGCTTTCATGGTGGAAGTTGGAATCCCTCTTCAGATTTCCACCATTCTTGGCAAACTGCATGTGCATCTTCAGCCCAAAGGAGGGACAATACCAAGCTGTCATTTAATTATCAATTTATTGTTCAAAGAATATGAGTGACAAAACGTTTAATGCAAATCAGTGTATATCAATCACATCTGAAGTATTTTGACACTGGAAATTATGAAAATTACTAAAAGTAGAACAAAAAAAAGACCATTTTCAGAAAGGTAGTGTAAAGGTTATACAGCAAACCTAAAGTTAGAAACAGAGATCTCTCTGGGAAATATTGGGATTTCAGATTAGGTGAAATGATGGAGCTTAATGCTGGGACCAGAAAGATCAGGAAAAACACAGGAAGAGTTAAGGAGATACACAGAGGACAAGTTTTTGGGCTATGAGAGAAGGATTCCAGAATAGATTCTACCTCCACCTGATAAACATCAGTTCTAGAGAGGGGAGGAAACCAAATGAGAAAGTATACGTAAACAGCTTTTTTTATCTGAAGCTTCAAGCTAGCTATACTGAGAAAAGAATGTGTTTGAACCCTGTATGATGTCTCTACCCACATTATACTACTACTGTCATACATCTCTGGGGAGGTAAACCTTAACACCTCCAATGGCATTTTGGACTACTTGGAGAGTTGTGACAATCTACTGCTTTCATAGAGCAGATGACAAGATGAGTTGATCCCTGCCATCAAGAAGAGTGACAGATGTGAAGCTTATACTGTGGTTATTTCTATAAATTCCAAAGCCTGAAATCTAAGCTCTGCCCAGTTATATATCTAGTCGAAGGCCATGTAAAATTCCACATCTGAATTCCCTCAAAGCAATCTAGGGGGTGTCACCCTGTCTTGAGTTTGGTTAAATCCATATTAGCACTATTCTGTTAAACCTTGTTTTGTACACAAAAGGTAAACATAGCCAAGGCACGTCATTTTTTTCATATTATATCACATTGCTACATTCCTCAGCAGTTTAAATGGGTTTTGTTCTAAGCCTGTTTCTGATTCAGCCTCTTCCTCATCGACACCTACTATAATTTAGCTTTTACTGGTCTGTTGCACTGTACCCCTAAACATAAATAAAACCAGACACCAAGACACACAAAGAAATAAGTCATAATATCACTTATCATTGATCTTTTATCACTGTAAGAGCAATCTCCAACTTCACACTTTGTTGTATCATTTCCATTAACCTTTACACTCAAAATCTACCAAAATATCTTCTAGAAAAAAAGATTCTAGTCATGAGTAGCTCAACATAACATTTGCCCCCCAAAATTACTTTTCATGAGGATTCACAGTTCTGTTTCCAGAAGGTTAATGACGATATGTACATTTACTGTTAACATTTACAATACAGCCAATAAATGGATAGTCTGATTATGTTTTAAACTTCGTTGATGAAAGTGTGGTTGCACAATCCTTTGATTTTGCAGGTATGAATCAGCAAATTCCTGCAATTACAAGAAGCCCTGAATATAAATAATATCACCATTCTGCTCAGTTATAAACCGCTCTAACACAAGCCTTACTAACTGTGTCCTCATGTGCACTGGGATTGTGCAGTACGACCAAACTCACTGCATGTAACAGAGCCCAGCTTCATTACAAATTTGAAGTAGAGTTCAATCTTCCTGTCTAAACCATGTAATGCCAGGCCCTATGTGAAGGTGTTGGAGTATATTTTGGGCACAATAAAAAGTTATGTTTCATTGCAGGGAGGGTGACCAGCCTTAATGCATCTGACATGACACTTAAACAGATTAGCTAGAAGATATATATATAGATGTCTTGACACACAAGGTCATTTACACATTCAATGACATCCTAAATAGCAGCAGCAGGGGGTTCCTTCAAAATGGACCTATCCTAGACAGCACTGCTGTGTTCATTCAGAAGTACTTTTAAGCACCCTTAAAGTGCTTTTAAGTCAATGCGATTTTCCTTTGCAGTGCCTGCCACTCCGGTGTGTGGTGAACATCTATCCATTTGCAGAAGAAAGTGCTGTGCATGTGTTTTCACTTCCAGAGGTCATTTTTGGGATAAAATCAGTCTTCTACATGACTAGTCTAGGGTTTTAAAAATATGGCTTGTGTTAGACTTATTTTAAATATTGATGGTAAGGTTTACTCAAGGTTGTTTGAGGTTAACAGTGGCTTATGCAACTGGTCACCACACAGAGACATGATGATCAATTTCTTTATTTCATAGGATTTATTTTTTTTTTGTCACTGATCCAAAAACTGGCCCATTTTTTCCCATTTATTTGTAATTTAACCTGGGTACTTACTGAATTACAAAAATGGACCAAAATTATCTCATCATCCCATAAAGGAAATACATTTCTAATTAAAAACTATGAATATGGGTCACACTTTGCAGAAGGAAGCATAAGTCGAGCATCATTCTTCTTGATTTGTTCCAGGTCACTGTTTCTGTCTGCCTGACTGCAAAACACTAATGGACCGTCAAGATAAAAATTCGCTTTTGCATCCATCTGCTATACTGCACTTTTAATGTCTATTTTATTTAATGTATCTTGATTCCATCTCAATTCCAGCTGCAAACACATCACATTTTCTTAGAATAAAATTTTATCCCTTTTGGTCCTATAAATGAGGGAAGAAACTGTAGATAGCTTTCTTTGCAGCACTGGCAATTTTAAGTTTTAGCATATGTTAGCATAATAAATTAATTCAAGACAATTTTCAATTGCACATTCATCTCAGAGTCAGTTTTCTAGACACTGCAGTGGGTCTCTCTAATCTTAGTTGCTTATATTGGCATTAACAGAGAGCTTCTATAGCAAAACAGAAAAAAAAAGGCACAGTCAGTAGGGAAGATTTAGTAGGGAATCATAGAATGCTTAAGGTTGGAATTGACCTTCAGAGGTCATCTGGTCCAGCCTCACTACACACGCAGGCACAGGGTTGCATCCAAGTGAGTTTTAAAGATCTCCAAAGAAGGAGACTCCACAACCATGGATCTTTTACCTATCACAGTGCTTGCCACTTTAGCAGCTAGCAGAAATACGTATGAAGTGCTCTTTGACGCAGCAATCCCACAGATGCTTTTTTATGATATCCTAGTTTGCAGCATGGCTCTTTGTGTAATTTCTGTGAATCCTGGTATTTTGCTCCTTATCATCTCATCTTATGGACTTGGATCGCCATCACACCATGTAAGCTCAGACAGAGTGCTTATATCTGCTAGCTGCATCATGCCTCATGGCTCTTCCTTCACACAAGGTTCTGGAGGCTTAATTAGAACACCTTTCATCTAGGGTTCCTCCTTCAGAAATCCTAGCTTGTTAAAGTGTGTTTTATCCCTAGGAGTAGTGACAGGCTCTCAATTAATTTGTCCATTGAAAATAATTCTGATTAGAAAATTTAATGAGATTCAGGCTCCTAAGTCACCTAATTGTTTTTGAAATACCACACTGACAAGAAGGATTTACAGTTAAGCTTCCTAAACAATACACTGAGAATGGTTATGAGAGATATTTCCAGGGGAAATATGTACAGTACCAGTATGTATCTTGCACTGTGGTACCATGATACCTCTTTTTGAAACTATTCTGTTAGCCTAGGAATAAAAAAGTTTTAACTTGCTCTGGCATGACAAGAGACCTATGTTTAGGCTAATAATGAGGGCATTCATAGAGGATAAAGGAATCTGTTCTGTTAGGCTCTATTCCAAAAGACTATTTCACCAATTTATATTACATGTATTTGGGAGCAGAAATTGAAACCTACATCCCTTCCTTTAAGGTGAATGTCCTATCTGTAGACTCATATTCTAGCATATTCAAGCTCTCTCTGTCAGGCCCAATGGTTATTTAGTTACATTCGTGCAAATTGACCTGGTTTCAACATGGAAGACCCAGGGTGCCTCTGTACACAGATTTCCTTAAGCTGAGAAGTTTGAATATGCACTTAGGAGATGGGATTCAACTTCCCTAAGGCAGTAAGCATGTTTCCTACATCTTTTGTGAATACTTTAATTCAGTAAACTTTTACCAGGCAACAAAAATTATGGAATTGTTTTGTCTTCTGAAGGTTTAGTTGACTCCATAAACTCGTATTTGAAAGAAAGTCATCACATAAATGGAACAGCAGGCTCAGAAATTTGAATTCTGAGCACTGGGAAGCAGCTCTGTTCAGTCCACGACAACTTACCTACATTTAGGACACATATTTCTTCTTCACAAGGAGCATCTCATACAGAGTGTGACCTTTTGGCAAACTGATTCTTAGGAGCTTTACTTTCCCAATGCATCATTTTTGGAGCCCAGGGCTGTTAATTGAGAGCTGTGAATTCCATTAAGCATCAGCACACCTAAAGGTTAGGAATCACAGGGCTGTGATTCATCCAATTGCCGCTGTAGTTTCATTACTAAGGGAGGAACTTTTTGATAGGGAATGTTCCTTTAAAGCCCTGGCAAATGGAACCTACTAAAAGCAAATATTTATCTAGTTACCTAGACAGGCAGATGCTGGGAAGCATTGGGACAATGGATCATGAGACAGATAGCACATTCACTCAGCCTCTCTGGAAGTACACCCACTTCCCAGGGGACTGTCCTAGCTAACTGAAACACAGGGACAGTGGGAACAGTCCATCCATCCTGACCAAGCAGGACCCATTGTGTAGGAAGAAATGCAAGACAAATAAGAGCAGATTAGGAATAAATATGGAGAGACTTGATTATTTTACCTACTGATGAAGGATACCCAGAAATACAGAGATCACTGAATAAAAAAATACGTAAATACGTAATTTGTTTGTAGTGCAGAACCTGACCTCAAAACTAGACCTTTCCCTGACCCATGGCAGTGAGAAATTAGAAGCTTTCTTGAAGAACATATTTTCCTGTCAAGTCTTATGTACAAGATGATGCAAGTGTTGGTGCATGTTATGGGGTACGTGATAGTGCAATTTTCTTTTCCTTATCGTACACCCTCCTAAATTTCCCTTAAATAAAAACATTCTTGATGTGATACAGATTAGTCATTCAATCCTGTTAGAATGGGTGCTACTGCGTACTAGTTGTTAGCACTTCTGTTACATTAAAACCAATAAAGCCACTGTCATGGTTTATTTAAAAAATACCTTTTTCAAAGTGCTATATTCTAGTTTTGAGAGCATGGATTACAATAGAGCTTGAAAATCTTACTGCCCTTTTTCCATACAAAGGCACAGCAATGGAGTTTTCAGGTAATGCAATGGTTTGCAAACTTTGCACATCTAAGAGCCAAATCAGGCCTTCCATCGGGAAAGGATTAAATAAGTCAGTCTCAGTTTCTCCATAATACCTGAGGTTCCTTGTGATGCTAAAAAAAAAGTCTGAGTCACAGCTTTACAAAGCATTTACAAAGCCTTGTTATATAAAGCACTGTTAGCATTTTCAAAGATTTTAAAATAAATGAATTGTAAAGTCATTTGTTCAAGTAAATTCACCAACTCTTCTCTGCATTCAGTTACTTAGAGAGTCTGAGAAGAGAATAGAGACCGGATTGCCAACTTTCTGCAAGTTTACTGTGACTGCTAAATCAGCAGGTAAATAGGAGTATACAAATCTTGTTTTGATTACATTTTAAATAGAAAGGATAATCACAATTGCATAGAAAGGATAATCACAACTACTGTTTCCGTCATGCTTTCCTACTATCTTCACTCTTCCCCAAGGATTTAAGCAAGGGAACACAGTTTACAGACTATGACTAGATGCAGGAAAGACCAATATGCCAAACTGCTAATTAAATTGTGGGTGAGGCATGCTAGTACAGCAGTTCTGAGTAGTGCATTATTCAACACGGGATACCTGGAAAACTTTACAATAACAAGATGCCAAGGGAGTTTTGATATCACCTGGGTTATACAGAAGCTAAAAAAGATTTTCAAGATCACACTTCCGTACTTAGGTACCTAAATTCCACCTAAATACCATGTTAGGCATCAAAGTCTTTTTTGGATCTTACTTTAAATACTTTCCTGTATTGAAGTCTAATATGTGATCCTTAAAACAGAGCAGTTCATCTGTTTAAATTTTACTAGGTAACTCTCACTGCAATGATTATCTGATTCCATTGTATTGATAGGAAACATATGCTTCAGGCAATACTATAAAATTCACAAGCAGAGTTTTACAGACACCAGACAAAATGCCCAGATATATCTTGAGTATGTAGTGTGTACAATATGTAGCTGACTTCATTTCTCAGATGCTATGGATTTATTCATTATATTACTGAAAATAATTCTGAGTCATTTTTGATGCTTATATAGCTTCAATAAAAAGTTGAGAAAAAAGTGTTAATTTACTGCAGAAAGTAGATGTGGCCTCAATTGTTGCAGGCAGAATTAGTTTCTTCTTTTTAACATACAAAACCCATCTCATCACAGACGTTTTCTGTATACTTTTTGTCACTCACTAAAAAATTACTACCAGGATCTGAACTGCTATCACTTCGATTTTACTTACCCAGTTAGAAACATTTACTGCTGTAGCAACTGAGGAGGTTTGTTGGTTGGTTTTTTGGATCTTTCTTGTACTAGTATCCTTATGATGCAAATCCTTAAAGATACCTCCCAGTCACTATTTTTTGTTGCAGGTTAATAGATATAAACTTCTCAAACAGCTAATATTTAACCCCAATAGTTCACAGTCAACCACATGCACCAGAATTTCCAATAGTGTTTATTTCATGAATGTTTTCTGATGAAAATCAATTCAACTAGCAGACTAAGCACCTAGAGGTACACATGCCTGCTAAAACACTATCTAAAGAAGCAGGTTCAGCACTGCGTTTGGAGTCACATTCGTATGTTGAAGTCATCAGCTTTTGAGCACTCTGCTTATCTCCTCTCTGCATCTTCTGTGACAGTGTCACAGAATTGAGAGTTAAATCTTAACAATGGCTTTTAAGTTGTGTCCTTGAACAGCTAGAGGCATGCAACTAACATGTCTTCTTCCAAATCCTCAGAAGTTTAAATAGAATTTTCTAAAGTGTTACTTTAATGTAAATGTAAGTATTTAAGGATTGTTACATCATATATCTGCAAAGTAGAAAAACAAAACAAATACTCCATTCTTTTGATGGTGAATTATTTTGTCTGTGAGAATAGTATTATAATGCACTATCTAAAATCCCCCTCTTCATACTTTTCTTGTACTACAAAAAAGAAATGCAGAGCCTCACCAAAAATGAAATGCAAATGCATAGATGAGTACAGGTTTCTTCAGCTTACATGGTAATTATAAATGAATTGGTAGAAACCTGATGCCAAAAAGCTTTTTGAAGAGCTAGGGAATGGCAATAGAGAGCTACTTCTCAGGGACAGGGGAGCAGAGGGTGGCAGCAAGGGCAGTAGTGCAGGGCTTCACTGGCAGGCCTCACCATGCCTGAATGGGCCAAGGCTGGTGATGGTACCTGTGTCTGGCCAAGAGACTGACCACCAGCCAGCAGAGCTGTTAACTGTGCTCAAGGCCACCAGAGACACGGTGACCACATGGCAGGTCCCTAGTAGTGAGTTAGGCCCGATGTCAGGGCAGAGAGCCCATCGGGTGGACAGAGTTAGAACAAGGAGCCATGAGACCCATGGGCAAGTGTAGATGCAGCATCACTCAGGCAGGGACCAGGCACTGAAAAGCAGCCCCTGAGCAAAGGGGACTAATCCGCTGAGGCCTCGCAGGGCTCGACACCTGCAGGTGGTCCAAGCTGGCCCTAAGCCCAGGCAGCCAAGCCCCAGCACTGGGAGAGCATAGCCAGGAAGGCCCTGTTATGAAGTCTGCAGCTCTGTTCACTGAAGCCACGAGGAGTACTGAAGAGTATTGTTGCTTTTCAAGACTCCTAGCTGAATAATTAAGCCAGAAGCACTACCAGTGCTAGTCTGTTCTGTTTAGCAGCTGCAGTATAGCAGTCCTAATTTATTTAATTTAAACATAGAGTATTTTATAGAAAATATCCAATATTAGCCTCAGCCTTATCTCCCAGTATTTTGATTTAGTTCTGCTATTACTTCCCAAATTGAAGAGCTAATTATCTTCCTTCTGTAGCCATTACCGATTCTGTTCAGCTTGACAGGAACATTGTTTTTATAAACTAAAATAGATTAGCTTCTGGAATCCTTTGCTCTCAGCTATGTTTTTAAATCATTCTCCCAGTTCTTCTCTGGGGCTCATCTAGTTTCCCAGTGCCTTTCTTGAGTGTGGGTTCGTAACCAAGAATCTCAGCAGAGATCCAACACCACAATGTCCATCTTCTCCAGCTTCCTTCTTTCTCCAACAATCATAATGACCTCTCTGGACAAGGCAGCAGATTGGCAACCCCTGTTCTCATGATGCTCCATCAGAGAATCTCCTTCAAACATGTTTTCACTCAGTGGTTATCATTTTAGAGTCCCACATATTGTCTGAGTTTTTGATCTTCATTTTTAGGAAAAAGTTCAAAGAATTTTTGATCATGCACTCACGGTCAGTTGCTTATAATGTATCCAAAAGATGCTAACACAAAACATGTTTCATTTTACTCTTACTTGCAGAGAAAAAGAATGATGGTTCTATTTTAACATTTTATTTGTTTTCCAATATCAATAATGTTTAATTTGCCAGGAGTATTGTCTTACATTCCTAACCCTCTAACATATACTTTAATGATGTCATCAAAAGCCATCCATGCCAAATGATATCATATTGTATAGCCAACCACTTTCCTTTCATTTCACTTAATTTTTAAAAATAAGTTGTTTTATATTGCCTAATCATACTACTTATGTTATTCCAAAGTGCCTTACTCTGAAGAGGATAATCAGACTAGATGCAACTAAACTGCTTTCACTCTGTTATGCCAGCCATCTACATAACTGTACATTTTTGGTTTGCACCAGGCTGTGCTGAAGTCATTTCTCCCCTAAGATTGTAATTAAGGAAATAATTGAAGTTGTTGATAGAGAAATCAGGACTGCTTTGTCAATCATAATAGTGACATTAAAATTCACATAAACAGAGTAACCTACCAAAAAAGCGCACACTGGAAAAAAAAATGTACTCATGCATGCAACACTTCACAGTTACAGCTATATTTCCATCCAACCAAGCATAAACACCTGTCTACACATATTGATGGTTTCTTCTATCTCATCACCCATTTAAAGGTTAAGACACAGCAGCAGTATACTGTTATTGGTGACGATTTCACCTCAGGTGGAAGGTAGATTTACTATTAAAGATTTACTATTTAATCATAATGGGCCAATATCACAAGTCAAAACACAGACTTTCTCTTCCTGTACCTTAAGTTCATAACCATTGCTATCCTCTGGGTGGAGAGGGCAGATTTCTCTCTCCATTCCATAGTATCTCTTAGAGATTCTACTGAGCAGCCAATGTGACCTTTTAGCTTTGTGCATTGCTTATCACCATTTCCCACTGCCCCAAAACAAGAGTCAAAGAACATCCTTCAAAACAGGCAAACCCAGCACTATTTATTTAAAGAAAGAAAAGACACTACATCATTTTTAATTATGAGTTATTATCTGCCTACATAAGGTTTTGTATTGCTCCTATATTTGCAGTATCTGAGCATTTTACACATAAAGGTTTGGCATTAGTCTAACTCACAGTGGACTGCAGGGACTCTATGGCTTTGCTCCCTGCTATTACGTTCAGTCGCTAAGTTTTCCAAGGGGCCTGTGGATTTACGTGCTTAACTCCTCCTGAAATCAAATGCAATTTTTGCACTTCACAGCTTTAGGCTATTTTGAAAATCTCTTCCCATACAACTTCTGACAAAGACGGAAACTGAGAAACAGCAATACACAGCACAGAGAAATCCAGTGAACTGAGGATTTCCCATGCACTACCACCAGCTTTCACCCTTCATTTTCCTTCCTCTCTGTGGTTCTTTCTGAAACCTATGGAATATGTGTGACATGAAATGCACAATGTATTCCTTCTCTACTAATGACAAAGCAACATTCAGTCCTAAGGCTTTTTTTCCCCAGGAGAATTGATGCTGCATATGAGGATGAGGCCAGTGGTCCCCGAAGGTCATCCTTTGAGTTCTTCTAGCCCCACTCCAGCCACGATGGTCAGAAAGAGAAGGGACAGTCAGTGCCTAATACACAAAATCAAGCTATTTGTAGCCAGTGGCAACCTTCAGGCAGATTTAGGCAAGCAATTTAACAACACACTGCAGTCCTGTTGAGCTCTATGCAGCTCTATGCAGTTCTATATATCCAGAGAGGAACAAACTATATTCCATTGAAGCTGCAGGGGGATATGTAGATAAGGAGAATGTAATTATCAGAGGGGTAATTTAGTCAGCATGCTAATACTCCTAATCTTGCCAAAAAAAAAAAAAATCCCCTCTCACCCTCAAGGGATATTAATGAACAAAAGTGGTTAAAACCTCAAATTTTATGTCTCATTCGAAAGATCAACACATTTGTTCTGGACTAGACAGTCTAAAACTTTCCATAAAATAAAATGACAAACAAATCATTATTTGATTTTATATCCACTAGGAGCAATAAACAGAGAGGCCTCACAGCTTCTGCAGTGTCTGAGTAATTCTAAAAATTTCAGGACTGCAGCATGTAAGTGCTAAAACATCTGTTCTGTGAGGAGAGTTGTATATATTCTTTGGAGTTGTTTTTGTCATCTTTGTCTGATAAATAGTTTTGGGGCTCCCACTGTATAGAAATGACTAAATGGAGAGACAACTTTGTCAGTGTCTTGTTTGACCCTTAAAAGTGCAAGCATCATGTTTTCAGGCTTGTTTTCACTCCTAGGTCTCAATATTTTAAAACTGTTTGAAAAATTTTTTATGTTGAAACATTACAGTCAGTTTTATAGATAATAGATACCACATACTGTGATCTACCTTAAAAGTCTTTTGACATGACACTGCTAATAAATTATTATTATTATCTACATATGCAGACTCTGAAATTTGTATGCAAGTTTATGAATACTGTACTGTTTGTAGGGTTGGAGAAAATTTTTGGTTTCTTAGTTTGGCATATTACATAGATTTTGGCTTGGCTTTTAATAACATCAGATTTGGAACTGGAAATGCTATCACAGTTACCCAAGGTCCTCCAAACTGTTTGGCTTCAAGTTTCTTTGAAAGGTTTTAGGTTGGCCATTAGCTCCATAAGAATCTATAACTTGTACTTTGAGGATTATAGAACCTGAATTTCTAACATATTTGTTTTTGGTAGAAAAGCAATTGGTTAATATCACCTATTGACGCTATCAAAAAATGTCTCTAGATTAATATAATCCCACTTCTATTCTATATTCCAGAATTTATGTTCTGTAGTTGAAGTGATTACATTGTCAAATATTAGGGGTAAACTAGTGGTATGCAGTAATAAGTACTAATAAAGAGGGGGAATTTAAATTAAAAAAAATGCTTAATTTCCTAGAGAGGAGACTCATTATTTTAGTGAATTGCAAACAACTTTATCTTGCTTTTCTCATCCATTTCTCAATTTACATTTAGAGGAAACAGAAAATGAAGAGAGAAAGAAAAGACTGTCTTCCAGCCTAGAAAATAAAAAAAAGGTTCTAACACAGAAAAGATGCAGCAAACTGTTCCCTTTCTATTGAGTTTGAATTTTCGTGCCAGGCTCCTCCCAATAAAGCAAAATTTAACAGCCTGCAGAAGGTCGGTACATGCTGAAGGGATTGCAGTAGTTGCAGCATACATTTCTCTTTCAAAATGCTCCAGTACTAATGACTCAGTTTGCACAGCTATAAAGCATAATACTACACAATGCAGCAGACTTCCTTGCTTCTGCAACAGGCACTAGTGACATATGTTATGTCACTTGAGACAGATGAATTAAACTTATGTTGCTATTTGGAAGTTGTTCACATCTATCTGAATTGTTTACAGAGGGGGAAAAACAACTTCTAGCAATAAATTTGTGCAGCAATATATGGTTCCATAAGATGATGGGGGTAAATCTGTCTTTGTTTCCACTCTAGAATCTGAAAATATATTGTTCAGCTGTTTAGAAAATCTCCTGCTGTCTTCTCTTAGGATAACTATTGTCTTCTCCATGCTATTGTTTGTTTATTAATTGCAATTTCTCAGCAAGGGTGCTACCTAACTGTGTGGGAGCAAGTGTTCAATATGAGATTGACCTGTGACTTGGTGGGGTGAAAAGCTAACGAGGTCTGCAGGAGTAACCTGAATGAGAGGAGGCTTTTAAAACTCTTGCATTTTTAAAATTCTTTCAGAGTAAAAATTAATTCAGTGACTCTTCTCACCTCTGCAAGCTGCACTGATGGCAAAGAGATTTTGGACAAGAAACACATTTCCTGAGGCTCTGAATTATTTTGTATACAGGTTGTGCATATTTATGCAATCTAGTATGAACAAAACACACTGAAATACGACATTTTCAGTATATCTAACACAAAACACCTCTACCGTAGAAAACCTTATGTGTCAGAGGACTCCACTTAATATTACAAGTTTCAAATATTTTGTTCAATTTTTTTCTTGGCAAAAAATCTGTCTAATTTCAAAGGAAACAGGACTAGTTGTGGAGTGATTAGAAGCTATTGGGAGGAGGAGAGACAGGTGTTTGTTTTGTTTGGTTGGTTGGCTGGTTGTTTGTTTATATATATATATATATGTATAAATTTCAGTGACAACAAACTTTTGAAATGAAATAAGGTGAAGTAATTTTGGTATATTTTGAGAGTATGATACATTCCTAGCAGCACCATTCAAATTGTGGGCAGAGTTTTCCTGCAGGTACTTCAGCTGAGAGAGAAAACAATTGTTATAATTTTGGAAAAGAACTAATTAGTACAACAGCCAAGTGAGCAGATGTGGCCAAAGTGGAGGGCAGCAACCATCAATGAGACAGGCTTACTTAAACTGAATGTATGTCTACCACTTGATTCTCTCCTAAGATTTCTATACAGCTCTGAGTAAAATACCAAGTTGTTTTTCTTGGAAGCTAATTTCCCATCTTTCTCTCCTGCTCCAGCACCTTACTAACACTATTTCAATACATCAAGAGGCAGGTAGTTAAAGTTATTGTGAGTAAGAATTACTCCCTCAGGAGTGACCAGGACACAAGGCAGGAACTTCAAGCAGCCAGTCTGCTGAGTTTTTTTGTGAGTTACAGAGTTTTCACATGGAATATAAAAAAAGAAAGCATACAGCTAGCACCAAAACATGACAAGGTAGTTATCTTTTAAAACCTAGTCAAAGGTATTAATCCTATTTTCAGCACTTTGTGTAATCACCCTGAACCAAATGGCCATTAGAACACCTTTCAAATACATACTAATAGGGGAAGTAGCCACACAACCCCATTTCTTCCCAGCCACCGTGAATATTGAAAAGCAAGAGGAAAAAAAACAGCTTAAATCCTATTAGGACTATGATCCCTATACATTCCAGTCCAAGATTAATTCTTTCCCACAAGGCCATACAGTACATGATTTTAACCACATTTTTCAAAAGAAAAAGTAAAGACATCTTGGAAAACAAAGAGAAAAGACCTAGTTCCTCAAAACCGTTAAACATATGTTTAACTCTAAGCACATGTGCAATATCAGTCCTATTCAGCAAAGCAGAAACATATAGATTTGATTTTTAATCATCTTTTGATTAAGCTCTATGCTGATTTGAAGAGTATGCAGACGTGTGAAAAAGAAAAGCATGTTTAAGGGTTAGCTGTTAAAGGGCCAAGTTAAACAAGATGTAATTACGGCTTTCACTTAGTCTTTTCATTCCACTTCAAAGCTTCCATGTGTGGGAAGAGTTTTGGCAGGTGAAAGTTAACTTTGGTCTCTCATTTAACTTGACTTTTCTTCAATGACCAACCCTTTTCTAATATGCCTAATTCTTTGAGATACCACAGGACAAATTCTGCTTACTAACTTCAAAGGAGTCATGCTGATACCATTTGGCCCAACTTCTTTGTAAAGATGAGCCATTCTTTTTCTAATTTAGATTTTATTGCTGGTATAAAATCTTCAAAAATCACAGAGAAAAGACAAGCTTTGAGGCATTGTAAGGGGAAAAAAATGCACAGGACCATAGACTCTCTGAATCCTTTATCTTAATATCTAATAATAAACCCACAGGTAATAACATGGCCTGTGAAACCTTCTAGCTAGATGCTTAATTAAAAAGCAAGATCAAAGGTCATTGCTTCATTTAGAATACAAATCTCCTCCTTTGAAACTGTAAGGGACGGGACATTGCTCAATGCCTCAAACACAATGCTTTGGTTCACCAGTCCCTTGCTAACCCTACCACAAGGTCATCATAGCTGGAATGCACCAAGCATGTCAGCCCTCTCTCTTCTACCTTTTCAAGGCATGCATCTTGCATTTGTACATTCTGAGCCTCATCTCACAAACCACCAACTGGAGACAGGGTTGCAAGATCAAGCTGACTGTGATCGACACGAGAGTTTTATCTAGGAGAAACTTCACCTTTTGCAGCACAGGCACAGCTTAGCTGCATCCAGTGTGTAGGCTAGAGTATTTTATAGAGAAATTACCTGCACAGGCTATGCTTCCAGATCTCTTCCTAATTTAACATAAAAGCAGGTCAATGACATTGCTGAAAAATTTGAGTTTAATGTCTGATGTAGCACATGTAGCATAGTGCATAAAACTGGGGAGATATTACAGTCACAGGCGAAAGGTAAAGCTGGACTTGTCAAGATACTAATAAAAATCCTCAGTGCTGTTCAAAATCTGTGCCTCATTCAGTTTAGAGAGTTCAAAGAGGATATCGCCAAAATACTCAATAATATGAATTCAGTAAAAGTTAATACTCTCACTTAACTGAGTCAATCTAAAATTATAATATAATAATATATTACACACACATATAATATATATATGTTACACATTATATTATTGTATATAATATATAATAATATATTACACAAACATATAATATTAATATATACAAAATTAGTGCAGAAAACAAACTATTAGTCTTTCCTGCATGCCTGGTCTCTTCTGAACCTTTGGCTTTAAAAGTAATTGCCAACTGACACTGTTTTCCCAAGGAAAAAACAAGCACAGGCCATGAAATGAAGCTTACTGATTAAAAGTATTTATATAATGCTAAAACAAGTTGATTAGCTATAGCTTTAGTTCCCTTGCCACAAAGCAAACAATTTAAGTAAGCATAGTTCAGTTTTATTGAATTGCAGTAGTCTGATGCTGTACTTCTGTAAAGGAAGTAGATTTTGACCTCTAGGAATAATTTGCTGCAATATATCACAGCCCTCACACTGGAGATGAAATATGCGTGAAGCAGAAGGTTCATTTCCTGGAATTTTAGAAGACATGCTCTTGGTTTGGGGGAAGACTTTCAAATTATCCAAGATTATACATCTCAGTCCCTTTATCCCACATCTCACTCATTGTCAAATAGCACCTCTTTCTGCCACATTACAATCTGATGGAGATGCTAACCATGAAAATGCTTTTCCCTTTGTTTGCCATTCTTCCTTCATTTAATGGAACTGACATCTAACTCTTATCATGGTAGGTGCCCACACCAAAGAGTCTGTGAAAACTTGAGACATAATTTCTATTAATTCACAAATACAATGAAGGAATTTTTTTCCTTCCTAACACTGGTATTGTTTAGTAGACACTTTTGTCATTCTCTTACTTTTACAACATAACAATGTAGTGTAGCATACTGTAAGAATGGTTGGTGGTTGTAGATGATAGAAGTAGTTATGACAGTGCTTTGTTCTTTTTTTTTTGTATTTTCTGCTTTGTTCTTTTTTTTTGTATTTTCTTGTATTTCCTACTATTATTTTAATTTTTATGCTGGTCTTGATCCACTGTCCTGCCATTAAATTCAGTAGGTGATAAATAATGTATTTTGTTAACACGTAAATCACCTGAATAGATTGCTGATGATGTCTTTATTTGCTTTCAGCACCATTTTTTGGTGGTTGGCAGAGTTCTAGGCATGGCAAGTTTGGGATTTTGTTTCAAGTAATAATTGAATTCACTGAGTAAAATTTGTGATTAATATCGTGTGAATTATTCCATGAGTACTAGACACTGGTGAATAGTGTAAAAATATATATGCTGAATAATTTATTTGAAAGATATAAGAATTGTTCAATAAATTATTGAACTAATTTGATTCAACTGTTCCTCAGTTATTTTTCAGGTAGCTTGTACTCCCTCTGCTGGAT
Source organism: Rhynchotus rufescens (assembly GCA_032273925.1). Classification (NCBI taxonomy): domain Eukaryota; kingdom Metazoa; phylum Chordata; class Aves; order Tinamiformes; family Tinamidae; genus Rhynchotus; species Rhynchotus rufescens. The sequence continues at coordinate 2,211 of JAVCKT010003290.1, read as the reverse complement.
AATATGCTGCTTCTGAAGGAAACATAAAACACTGGACTGATCAATTCAGAATTTTTTTCAAAAGTATCTAAAAATATTTAACTACAAGACAGTGCCTTTTAAATTGTGATGTTTTAATTCAGCAGGGCATCTTTTAACCATCTTCTAACTATCTTTTAAAAGGCCACATTGTGCACCAACTTACTTGGCAATATAAATTGAAATCGGGGGGTAGAAATCAATGTTATTGCTTAGGTACTGTCTGATATGCAGTGATGAACTATGGCTTGGCCAGGGTAGGCAAAAACATAAGAAAGTGGAGTCATATTTACACAAGTGATGAGTGCTAATACTCCCAGACTGTGGGAAGGCACATCACCAAACTTTGGAAACATAGTGCTGAACAGAGTCTTAAATAGTATTTTTTTTGTGTAAACATAATATTTTAAAATATAAATGACAGAAAGTAATACATAGATGTTGATGCCATCAAGTCTAGGATAGCATGGTCTGTCCATCCAGGTGTTCCACTGCCCATAAAAGAAAACACCCTGCCCCATGCCAGTTCTCCTAGCCATATCTGGCAGTGTGACATGCATTGTATGGTCAGAAAAAAAACAGCTTTCTTTTTTTAGCCTAATTACTCTACGATGACAAGAACAGGGTTGCCTAGCAGGTATACCAAATCTGCCATAATTGCATCATTCACATACCTTATAGTCACTTTCCCCATTTCTTGACCCATCTATATGTTCCATTTTCTAATCCAATCTCCTTACAAATGCACAACTCACCTCTAATTATTTGTCCCCATTGGTCCCAGTTTTGCTACGTGAGTTTTCAGATTTGTATTTTGATATGGTTTCCTATGTCACCTCAACCTTGTCTCGTATTTCTGATGGTCTTGCAACATACCAGGCTCCCCTTTAACCTCCTGTGAGGTTCAGCCCTTTCCCACATAACTCCCCCCTAAGCAGCTGTGAGAGCCAGCCATCCCTCATGGCATTATCTGCAATCTCTGTCAGCTTCTTCCAGTGTTATCTGCCACAGCCAACAATTTCTCATGTCATGTGTAGTAATTTTCCATATCCTGTTCAGTTAGCTTAACCTCAAATAAGGCTGAGTTGGCAGCCTATTTCTTTGCCTTAAACCGTAAGAATTGAAAGTAATAATTATAATAAAATAATGCGATCTGCTCATTCTTCAATCTTTTTTTTCCTGATCCTCAAGTTCTTTTGATTTTTGACTACTGAGAACTTGGTTAGTCTTCTAACCAGATCTCATCAGACTCCAACAAAATCTCTCTCAAAGGCTATCTAAAGAATGCTATGGAAAAATATTGCAAAGTTCATTATGAGCCTGATCTGTGTTATATTAAAAGATAGTATTTCCAGTTATTTTTCTCTAAGCTTCAGTAATGCCCCTTGAGAGTAATTCCTTCTGGCAAAAGCAAATTGGATCTAATTCTTTACTTACATTGAAATCAGTATAACTTCTGTGAAGCCAGTAAAGTTAAATCTGAGTACAGCTCAAAAAATTAAAAGAAAAATCAAGCCAGCTTTGTAGGACAGCAAAGAAAAAAAAAAAGACCATAATTGCTAACACTAGAATTGGTTCCTAAAAGTGATGGACATCAAACAATTGGATACATTCAAAATCTATTCACTTACATGTTCCTTTCCTAACCCTGTATGTCAATAAAATAACACTGTGCTACCAATCACAGTGCTATCAGCAGTCTTTAGACTACAGCTTTTATGGTGAAAGAATGGATAGCATCCCTTTGGAAAAATAAAAACAACAGGAAATATATTCATAGCTTCATAAGGAGAAATTCATAGTGGAAATCTTGAATTAATTTACTTAGTTCAGATGTAGGATTGTATAAATATTTGTCATTATTTCTAGTGTAAAAATGAAGAAAGAATCATATAAAGAGAATTTGTCAGAATAGTCATCATATTTCCATTATCTAGGAAAAGTGTGACTTGGGATCCATTCTATGCAAAAGAGGGAACAATTAACTCACTTTCCTACAGATATAGTAAGATTAGGAGTACAGTACTATGGAAAGTGTAAAAAAAAATAGATTTATTTATAATCATTTTAAAAATGGTACTGGAGTGATGTTTTTACCTAAAAGAAAAGTATATGATGAAAGATTAATGGGAATAAGTTCTTTTACTAACAAAATAATTCTTTGCTTTTTAACTAATACAAAGATCTTCATAC
>JAVCKT010003287.1:0-17524 GCA_032273925.1 Rhynchotus rufescens | reverse complement strand
GGCATCCAGGTGGGTTTTGAAGACCTCCAGAGAAGGAGACTCCACAGCCTCCCTGGGCAGCCTGTGCCAGGGCTCTGTCACCCTCAGAAGAAAGAAGCTCTTCCTCACATGGAGATGGAACTGCCTGTGTTTTAATTTGTACCCATTGCTTCTTGTCCTATCACTGGCCACCACCAAAAAGAGTTTGGCGACATCTTCTTTGCATTCTACATATTGATCAGATCTCCTCTCAGTCTTCTCTTCTGTAGGCTAAACAGGCCCAGCTCGCTTAGTCTTTCCTCATAAGATGGATGCTCCAGTCCCTTAATCATCTTTAGGTTTGGAAACGTGTCAGTATATAACGTCTTTATTTTACTAAAACAGGTTAATACACATGGTGAGGTGGCTTTTAACTGGATTGTGAATTAATTGTATTCAGCTCTACCAAAGTCCTATCCACATGATGTCCCTCCTAATGGCTTCTGATTTTTTCCCTTAGGAAGGAGCCATTTCTGGCTGCAGCAGTTCCCAAGTCTGAGGGCAGGTTGGAATATACGAATAGCCTAGAAAAGCTGGACACAGCTCTTTTCTAGTTGTTGAGCAATTAAATTTTGTACTAAATTCCAGTTAAAGCTGCTTGGAAAGCCATGAGAGAATTCATAAAAAAGAGGACAAGATGGGAGTAAGTGCCTTGGACATGTTCTGAGAAGAGATTTTGGAAGCCTATTAGCTCTAATCAGAAAAATCACATCAGGGAAGAAAATAGCATTTTTGGAAAGTTTTGGATCCTAGGAGAAATCTCACAAAGAAAATCAGCAAGATTATTGCAAGATAATTTTGATATGCTCTATAGATTTCAAATAGCCAGGGTTTAAAAGAAATGTTAAAACAAGTATCTCAAGGAATTATAGTCAAATGAAAAATATCAACGAGCAGTTCAAAGTAAACTTATCTTACTTAGAATGTAGCACACTAGAATGACATCACAACAAACAAACAAAAAAAGAAAAATACAGATTTAAACATGAGCTAATTTTTTATATTCATAAAATCAAGAGAGTAAAAAACATTTTCATCAAGGAATCAAATTAATATTTCCTGTTAGTCATAGCTGTATTTCAAGAGAATGATTTCATTAGATTAGGATAGTATTCTTATGCTCTCAAACATCTTCAAAAACATAAAATGTATTAGTCTAACACTTCACAGAAACCTGTATTGACATGAAGAAGAAATCTCTATTGTTGCTGCGCAAATTTTGTTTTGTTTATTTAAGGATTTTTGTTTTCCTAGAAGCTCTAGGAAGATATAGTTGTTTCATTTTCTGAATCCTTTACACCGAGTCTCTTTCCCTCTCCCCGTCTCTTTCTCCCTGCCAAGAAGGCAGCACAATAACCCTGAAGGAGGGCAGGAGGTACTTGTATTTGCAGATGTTCATATTGTCCCTGTACCCATTGATTGCTTGACTTTATTAATACTGGCATACTGAGTTCCACACTCATTTGCACCTAAAAGAATCTAGGAATTTAACAGTCTTAAATATGCAGTACTTGGCTATATTTTTATTCTACCAAATGAATGTCCGTTTTATTAGCTGTTGATGCATTAGGAAATTTCTGTACGTAACTTTTACTAATCTCTTTTCTGAACTATATAGCCCTTTCAGGCTGCCTGCATGCCTGCATCATTAATATTAGTATTAATCTCTGATGAAGGTCTCTGACTGTGCAGTTGGGAATATAAAAATCTCAGGGCCGTGACGAGAGGAGGCAGGAGAAGTCTTTAGTGAGTACAACCCTGAACCAGAACTGGGGAAAGAGAGGTTTCATCCTTGATGTCCAAGTCGTTTACTTGAGTACTACTTGAGTTTCTTCCTTTGATAACTGTTTAATGTAAAACACTCCAGGGGACAAAATGCCAGAGTTGCTTCCTTCTGGTTAAGTGCCCTGATCTCTCTCTTGTTGTCCTGTTTCTGACTTCAAATCGCATTTGATCCAATCTCACATTGTCCGTGACACTCCTTATTGTCAGTAGAAAAGAATTAGGTCATCCTAAAGTAATCTTTTTTTAAATGATGAGTGTAATGAGGTACCTACTGTTTCTCAACAGCTACAAAGAAAGCCCTATGAGGATTGACTCAGATGTATCTGTACCTCTTTGCTGAGGACACAGCTAATACAGAGGCTATGTGTACCTTGATACAAGTCAACTATTAAGTAGTCCAGCCTTAGCATGCTGCAGAAGTAGTCCAAGGTAAAGGACTTCTGGTTTTCATATTTCTTCTTTTTTTTCTTTATTTTAATGTTACAATCTGAGTAGCAGCCACTAATATCAGACTCTGTCCTTCAAACTGAGTCAAAATAGTGAACATTTCTCCTGCCACACACAACAAACATACTAACAAAATCTCTAAGGAAACAGAAACTCTCACAGAGAAACAAATATACTTGCTCCATTAGTGAAACACATATAGTGGAAAGCAGTGGTGGAAGGAGACCAAAGTCATGGTCAGTGCTTAAAAACAGACACTTTATCCTGAACTAAATGCACCATTTTACCACTTAGGAGCTGGTCAGAGCTGCTATAGTGCTCCCAATTCACAGATCGTGAGACTGCAGACCCACACGGCCACTAAGATGTGTTGGAAGACAAGCAAAACACACTCAAGGTGACACACTGTACCTAGCCTTACTTTTTTGGGAAGAAGTAGCATGCAGATTTCAGGAAGGCAGTTGGGCTCTCCGCTCATGCTGTTTGAAAGGTGCTCTGCTAACTCTCCCACTTTTGGCCTGAAGTCTAGTCTTGCCAACTTAATTTTTTTGGAATGAAAGAGAGAATCTTTCCCAGCATATTTATGCAGAATAGTGTACTTTAAATAGGAGTATTTCCTCCCTCCAGCCCGTCTACCCTCCATGCTGTTGATTGTCTAGACTATGAAAATCACACAGCACTTTCAATTTTCCTCTCCTTCATACTAAAGCAATCAGAACTCGATGCCTGTCTTTGTAAAAAACAGCTGATAGGACTTGGAGTTATATTTAATCCTAGCAATATATAATATAAGCAAAACCCACAAATGTCTATACTCCTAGGAATAATGAACAATACTGAGTTCACTGAATACAGGAAAAGAAATGACCCTCCAAAAGGCAGAAGAGATAAGGTATTAACTCTTTGATTACTGTTTTTTATGTTTTCTGATTCTTTTATTTTTTTTTATTTTTTATTTTTTTTACTTCACCATGCTGGCAGCCAGACATGTACTTCATGGGACAGTATCTCTATTTATTGTATCTACCTCCAGACTGTGTAAGGCTTTGTAGACAGATCCTATTAAAGAAACCCAAGCTGCATGATGACCTGAAAGTTAAGCAAGGCTGGTTGAGTTTTGCACTGATCTGGCACTCTCAGCGATGTTAGTGGAGACACAGGGAGCCAAATACAAAACAGAGGGAAAAAAGCACGGAAACTTGGCACGACTGCTTCATCCGGATGGTGGGGTTCAAAATAATCCAGTGAGTGAAACTCTCCAGATCAAGGCTGAGATACATATGGTGCGGGGTAGATGCAGTTCTGATCCAAACTGTGAGCCATATGAAGGGAGGAGGAGGAGGAGGAGGAGGAAAGGGTTGATGTAGGCTTGCTGGGCTGCTGTAACCCTCTGAGGCAGGAGTGCAGCTTTGGCTGCACAGGGCAATGCTGGTTGCAAAGCACAGGGCCCAGCAACCTTCATAGTTAGACCCATGCAGTAGATCTGTGCTTGGAGTCTGCCTTATCCAGTCTTCAGCTGCTGCTTCCCAATTAACTACTTTTAGGGGGATTCATTTGTCAATCTTAAGGTAAGCAAGTTATTTGTAGGTGTACTGATATAGCGATGCTCTAAATTCAAGTGGAAAACAAAGAAGGAAAACGGAAGAAGGAAAGGACCAAAGAGATGAGACGTCATATATGACTGACAGATCTAAGACCAGAGGACAGAGGTCTTACTGACTCTCTATTCACTCTCCTAAACCTTGAGCTGCTAAGAAACATGTGTCTGCAACAGTCTTAAAATATCTCCCTAATCTTCCTGATGTTACTGGAAATTTATTTCATTAGTGGAGTATTTGTATAGTTTTATGAGCAGGCTCCCTCATCCCAGGGTAAAATTAAAGTCTTAGTTTAGAAAATAAATACCAAAAATCTTCTCTACAGCTTTGTCTTTTACCTGCCTTTAATACCAGAATTATCTCATATCTTTGGGGTTTTGGCAGACAGAGTGTATGTTCTATACTACCTTTTATGCAATCACAAACAACATAACTATTAAGAGCAATTATATATACAGAGTCACTGAGTGCAACCCAATGAAATTAACTGTAGGATTATGTCTTCCTTTAGTGAAGGAAATCACTAAGCTGACAGAATTATAAAACATTGCATCCTTATTAGGTGGTTTACCAGTAATTTTTCAATACTCAGCAGAATACATTATCATAATTGATATATGCTAATTCTCCTGTTTATGTGTGTGTATAGTGTAACTTCCATTAAAGTGCCATTACATTTACAAAATGAACTCTGTAAAAGTGACTTGGTGATCTTCCAAATTTATTCTTTCAGGGACTCCAGATCAAATTTGCCAACTTCAAACATTATTTTTTTTCTTTTTCTTTTTTTTTTTTTTTAAGTTGTCAATGTTGCAGATTCCACCTGGAATCAAATTATGTCCTGTGTTATACGTACAATGAAGATTATTTAATTACTTAGCTTACAATTTCATTAACATTTTACTAGAGAGAATATGGTCTGGTTCCCCGTATCTTTTCCCTTTCCCTCTTAATTCAGTCTCCAAGGAGCCATGGTAAAGGTAGAGTGTGAACAGAGTGAAAAATCTGTATAGATTAAATAAGTAGTATTTGGATGACTGTTCAGTGCGAAGGCACCACACTGAAATTTTTCTGATCATTGTGATATTTTAAGGTTGATGAAAATTTAGTACACACACTAAGTGAGAGGTTTTGGACATCTTGAATCACCACGAAACTAACTTTTTTGATGGCTGTGCTCTGCTTTCTTCTGCCTTTGGTCTGGAGAATTTTCATAAAAGCGACTATAAAAGCCCTAAAACCCACTGCAGAATTTTTGGTCACTGTTGGATGTTGTTCAGCATCTACCTGAAGGTTGTTGCGTTGTGCACCGTTTCTGCATGGCTTCAGGCCCCTTTGCTCACACCAGTCAGCACTGGAAGCTGTTAGTGGCCTCTGCACAGCTTCCCCAGACGTAATTCCCTTGTCTGCATTTACATGTTTTGCACATGTAGCTTTTCAGCTAAGGGCCTGGGAAGAGAAGAAAAGAAACACACTACTAATTAAATCAGCTGCTCCGGTAAAAGTATTTATACCAGCAAAACGTTCAACAGAGGTCTCAGTTATGTCAGCCTGGTATAAACACTGCTGGTAAAACTCTTGGGCCTGCAAGTAGGTTATACTGCAGAGCAGGCCTAGTCGCCTATAGCTGGAAAGGCCAGTTAACATTCAGCGTTTCTGTTCTAGAGCCAAGTCTAAAATTGCCTCAGCCTGAGCTAAATGGGCTAGTTTACCCCAATATCTCCTGACAAGATTGATATAGAGTTTGAGATGGACAGCAGTTGAGCTGTTCATTCTCAGACTTTTATTTTTCTTTTCTTACAGCGTGATAAACTCAGCCTTGTAGAACTCAAATTTCCATCAGAGTTCTGGGAGAAACAAAACAAAACAAAACAAAGCAAAAAAAACAAAACAAAACAAACCAACCAACCAACCAAATAAAACTCCCCACTCATACAGAAGTATGAACCTGTAAGGAAGAAAACAAAAAACACCAACCATATCTTCGGGTAGTAATGGATGGCTCTATTCTGTCGTGCCTAGGCACAAGCCATCCAGCTAAATGGCTGCCCTGCCTCATGTTGGAAGCAAGGCATGGAGAAGGTGTTAGGCCATCCTCTTACATGAATTTGCACCAAGAAAAATTAAATGCACAGATAAGATTACACAGGAGAAGATTAAAGAGATCAGCAAGGCACCTCAGGATATTTTTATGAGCACTGTGAAGCCTCAGAATAGTAGCGTGTCCTTCAGAGCAGGCACTTCACAAACATCATGTCCCTTTCACTGTTAGGTTCTATGCAGCCTCCAGAACATGGTTCAGACCATGCAGGTTCCAGCAGAAAAGCTTCCACAGCCTGCTGCCGTCTAATTTCACCTCCAAACTTTGCTGACTAGAGATAATGTGAGTATTTCCACTCTCCCCCACTGTATAACCGCGGCCTTAGTCAAAGAGGGGAAGCCGCTGGGAGCTGTGGTGGGTCATCTCAATCTGGTGTTAGGTGAGCAACCGCTCACTAAGGCCTCTGGTGGGAAGGGGAAGAAGTGTCGCAGCAGCCTTTTCTGTGTCACTCTACATTTGCAGTCTTCATAACTGGTCCCTGTTATTTTCTTGCCAGTACTGTTAAATGTATACTCCATTCAAAAAAAAAAAAAAAAAAGTGAAATCTGGAAATCTAATAGGTGGGATGTTACACATAATAACCTTTCTACAGAGCACACCGAGTGGGGCCAAAGAACAGTGCATCAGACATCGTGTCCCTAATCTGTGAGGCAGTGATGTGACTCATTTTTAATGATTTGTATAAATAAAATAAATTTCCAATCAGAAGCACTCTTGGTAATTTTGTTCTATCCTGCCTAGATTGTCTGGACTTCGATAAACTGATTAACACAGATCATCTTCTTTGAGCTAAATGACAATGAGCAGAGTTAGGCCACACTGGGAAAATTTTTTAAAATAAAAGATATCCAGTTACCTGGGGACAAAATGAAGAAGAACGAAAGCTTTCATTCCCATGGAATCTATAGCTTAAAATGTAGACATAACTAGGAAAATGTGTCTCAGCATAAGCTTCATTTCGAGGGAAATGCACATGTGGATTGGTCAATCTGTTAATTATAATTAAATTAAAGGAAAACATGATTGTTATGTATTTTAAACAATCTCTGGCTGTGTCACTGCTATCACTGTTAAGGCTTGGAAATGGGAAAAAAATGTAAAACCGCAGTTTTCACTCTTTGTCTGCTTTTTTATGCATCTGTTTAACTCAGTTTAGACTATGAAATTACTAGACTTGTCTGGTTCACTTTCCTTTAGGGGGAATATAATGTTCTGGTTTTCACATCCTATAAAAGTAGTGATGCTGCAAAACTACAAGGGAAGTGCTTCAGTCCCTCAGAACAGATAAAATTAAAAGCAACTAAGATATTTTTATTTCCTGAGATGAAGAATCTTAAAAAAAATAATCCACTCAATAAATGAAAAAAAAGATAAGCTTTAATATAGTATTATCAGACCATTGATGAGGATTTACCGTTATGCATTTAAACTCAAAACATCCCTTTAATAAAATATACAGTCATTACCATATGATATAATGTCTATAACCAGCTATACCTAATAAGACTATAATCCCATTGAGCTGCTGTAATGACATGAACCACAAGAGCAAAAGAGAGTGGTTTATCAATGTCAACACACTCCCAGATGGAATTACAGTCTTCTATGTACTGTTTAGCTGTATGCTATTCATTAGAGTGTATGACAAAAATTATGTCTTTACTAAAGATACACAGATGAGAATATGTGTTGTTGAAAGAGGGTTTTTTAAAGAGCAGAACTCATCTCTTGGCCATGAGATAGATGGACATTTTCTGTTCAGACTGTGGACTCTCCCATAGTACCTTTTCTGGCCTATTTACAGGGGCCTCGAGACTTGAATTCAAGCTCTGAGAGAACCACAGCACTTCAGGCCCTGTGGCCTAGTTCTCATTATGCCTCTTCAGCTGCTATTTTCTGGTGGTGGAAGCCCGGCCACCGGAGGAGAAAGTGAGGGATGAAGCAAGGCACTGCAAATTTTTCTGAAACAAACTATAATATGCTGGCTAGGGAAGTCCTCTGTGACCAGCTGGGACTTCATAATGGATGTTTAAGGATATTTAAGGAATTTAGTGCAATTTCAGAATAAGTCAGCACAGATTCCAAAGTTTGATTTGCTCCCTGGGCAGTCCTGTTTGGGATTGTTCTAGAAAAGGCCCTGTATAAAGACAAGAAAAGCACTTTCTCTTAGTTTAAAATGAAACTTCAACTAAAGAGTGGAACAATGAGAGAAACATAATGCTAAATCATATCATATACGCATGTTATGAGTTTGAATTGCTTTGAGAACCTCCAAAATATTTCAAATATTTGTGGTTTATCAGTGCAATATCAGCAATCCGGTGATAGCGTTGTAGGACATCATTGTTCTCTCCAGGTCCCATAGCTATTTAATCCCTCGTGTCCTGCGGGACTCAGTGGTTTCCCTCGGCACAGCTAGCTTCTCTGCGCATGTTATACCAGACCAACAGCGGTGGAAGGAAACTAGATCCACGAGTGGGTTAAATAAGGAAAACACTCCGTGAAATTCCCTGCTGCAACAACGCGATTCCCGATGCAGATTTCGGTGTGAAGGCAGCGTGTCGAGGGAGGTAAATCCTCTCCCCTCAGCCCGCCTCATACGTGGGCCTCTGCAGTTCGTAACTGAAGGGTAACCACAAACACGAGCCGCTGCCATCATCAGCAAGAGGGGTTTCTCTGAGTTGCTGACACAGCATCGGTCTTGTCATACGCTTTTCTTTTGAGCCGGGCGAGCTCAAACGCTGTGGAGTTGTCTTTCAAATACACCGAGCGTGGCCTAGCAGGCAGGGAGCAGCGCATGCCTGAGGCTGGACGATGGACGGCGATAGCTGGGCACGATCGGCTCTACCCAGAGAGTGAACTCCGGACCTCTCCAAATGGACAATGCAGAAATTTTGTTCATTCACAAGACAGCAAGAGGCACTAAGAGTGATAAGTCAGAAACTATCCTGAGTGGGTTGGATTTTTTTGTTTATCAGCCCAATATTGAGGTTGCTTTGTTTAATAGCGCAGATTTCATCCCAGTGTCTGTTCAGAACTAGTTCTTTAGATCCTCTCATAAATTCTTATATAAAAATCCATTTGTAAACCTTTTGGCAGAAAAAAAAATCCAAACTGATCTTAAAATTTCAAAGTTTGCAGTGTTTTATATTCCATTCTTTGTTTTGACACTTGTGTTCCATAATTCCTTGACGTGTCAGTAGAGACAGGTTTCAGGTCAGTAGATATACCGCCATAACACGTGATAGTTGCAATACTTCACACTCCAATTTTTAAATTTTAAGGGCCTGCTTACAGACTGAAGTACTGTATCTTCTTGTCTATGGCAAATGTTTCTTCTTCATCTTGGTACCTTTTCATACTAAGCATATATACGGCTAATATGAATATATATGAAAATATAAAACCACAAATGAAATTTAAAATCAAATCTCATTTTAGAGAAGAATGTTAATTGCTTTCCAGGGCGAATGCCACAAATTTGGAACTATTTGAGAGATTTTTTGTTATTATAATTCAGAATTCAAGGGAAAAAAGAGATTTAAAAAGACCTTTAAACGATTTCTGCAAATGTGACATTGTTATCTTCAGTTATGTTTCACAATGAGACTAAAAGCAAGAATAAAACCAGACATGACACAATCCCTTACCCCATTCACTGATCCCCTCTGAAATCTCCCAATTCTGCTCCTGTCTGCCTGTAGTTGGAGAGTAATTCTGGACAGAGCTAGAAGTAGCAGGTGAGAGGGTTAAATAAGCTTCTTAAGCAATTTCCATCCTGCCACTGCCCTGTTTTAAAATCCCTGAATTACTCACCCGGAGAACTGTTTATTTCATTATTAAAATGAGGCAGTAGGGTTCTCTCTTCTCCCACCCACGCATGATGTTCGCGGAAGGAGAACTACTCCCACACGATTACAAGGTTTGCTGTTAAGTGTGAACTTCATGTTTAATTGTAATTGCTAGCAAAATATAATTTAACAGCAAAGTATGCTGAATTTGTAACAAAGTACCCCTTTTATTTGAGCAGGAATATGGATGCTGCCCAAATGTATCCGCATGGTTCCAATTAAGTGGAGGAATGTTTAATGTAAAACTCAACTTGATGAAAATAACTGAAGTTTCTGACAAACCAATAAATTGGAGTCTAGAAAGCTCTGCATATACAGTACAGGCAGGGAGGGGCAACACCCGCTGGGTCATCAATTTTGGTCAAGTCTTCCTGTTCGTTTATACTAAAATAATACTATGTAGGTAATTCAATTTCTTTCCAGCTGTAAACATAGAAAGGAATGCTGTATGCAGATCTGATTGAGGACTAAATGGGGCTCTGCGCTGACTCAATATTTCTGTGCAATTTCCAGGCTGAAATTTTGAGAAATGTTAAACCTAGGGTTGCTTTGGGCTTCCTTTCTTTCTTTTTTTTTTTTTTTCCCTTCCTTTTCTTTTTCTTTCTTCTTTTCTTCCTTTTCTTTAGGAGGTAGCACATAAACAATTGTCCCGACATCCCACAAAATACCTTCTCAGAAGACTTAACCATCTGCTGGTGGAGATCCTGTAAGTGCTACCAAGGATGCTGGAGAAGATGAAGGAAAATCTCCAGCTGGACAGGTGTGTTCCCCTCAGCCCATTGCACTGGCATGGTTTTGTTTAAGCTCAGGACAATGCTGGAATCAAGTTTTAGTTGATGATCAATAACATAAAAGCAGATCAACTTTCTGGTTCATCACAATAGTCCTTTCTTTAATACAGATTTTCTTTTGGAGAGTGTTTTTTTCTTTTCTTTTTCTTTTTTTTTTCTTTCCTCAGAATTACTAAATTCTAAGCCTGAAGCTGCTGGTGGTTAATTAGCCACTTCCACTAATGAGGAAAGCTCTCATAGACTTCTTGCTCTGACAGCCTAAAGGTTGCACATAAAGCATGCCCTCTGCCTCAGCCATCGTGCTAGGCAAGGTTACACTTGGAACTTCAAATTTGAACTTGGAACTTCAAATACAGACAAGAGGATCATGATTTTTTTACCTTTGTATTGCTGCTATGGCCTGCTAAGTAGTTATGTCCCCAAAAGATTGTTCAGTAGAACTGTATCTACACAAAGGATTAACGTTCAGGTGTCCTAACAATACCCATAGCACCCAAAAAGGTTCACTGGAAGGGCATGCTAGGGAATGTGTGTTAGCAAGCTTCCTTAGGGTCCAGTGACAAGGTCTACCTAAGCTGCTTTTTTATTCCTTAATTGCAAAATTGGCCTTATACACTCATTTTCTTTCACTCCATTTTGGCTACTGAGACCGTTAACTCCTAGACACTGTTTCTTCTCACGTGTGTTTCAGTACCTAGCAGTCTAAGCTAGGCCATAAAGTGCTACTCTGATATGCATTAAAAATAATCTTGCTTAACATAAATTGCCCTGTAATTCTGCTGATGCATTAAGCTGTTTCTCTGAATTCAGCTGGCCCCTTCTCTTAATGCAAGTGGATTGCTAAGGACTCTCATGTAAGAGCTGTTTTGTTTTTCTCCATTTCTCTCCCTCTCCTCCTTGTGTGGAAAAACAGCTTTGTAAGACAAAAGAAAAGCTGGCTAAGTCATTTACCCTTTCCTATCTATCTGCTCAGAGATCTGTTTGCACTCTCAGTGTGGCAGGCCAGGTTACTCTTGCCCTTCCACTGCCAATACAAGAGCAGACTTTAGAAGAGGACTTTGGAAATATCTATGTTTGCTAGAAATATTTAGCTTCCTGCTTCTCTGACCAAAACAAATCAGGTGCTTGAGCAGAACATGATGAGCTTTTACTTCTCATCGTGGGAAATACAATCTGTGCAAGCTTGGGAACATTGTTTGGTAGCTGATACTTGTGGGTCAGCTCAAAGTTATTGCTAGTTATCTTATGCTCTTTGCTTTCTTGGGCTGCCCCATCTTTTGCTGGAACTTCGTCACAGTCAGCATTTCAGTATTCTTTTTAAAGGAACAAGTATTTTTTTTTCCCCACACTTTTTCATTTATCTTTACAAATTCAAAATACTTTCGCTTGGATCACTCTGAAATATAGTAACAGAAATATGGACTGAGTAATCAGCAGTGACTCAGAGGATCTAATATGTATTTAAAACTATCAGGATATATTGTTCTGTTTTCCGAGAAGCTTAATAATGAATACCCATAAACCTGGCATACTTAGTATTAATCTCTGTAGGATATTACAGTTTGCACTCAAGACTTGAAGTGCTTTTTCAGCAATAGCACCAGTTGGTTTGTGCCTTTTCTATTTCTGCTATGCCAGACAGATCAGGCCATAAACCATATGGTATTTCTCATTGCACAGAGGCAACAGTCAGAAGATAATGAAAGGGGAATAGCCTATATTTTTATCTCCATTGTCAAAATAGTATCAGCAAGCTCTTTTGATGTAAGATATTTGGAAGTTCTTTTTGTTGGAATGGTAGAACTTTAAACAAAAACATAAACAAAAGTTGGACATTACTGTGTATTAATTTTACATCAGAATCATAGAATCATATGCATAAATTTATTCATGAAATCAAGCAGAAAGTAGCTTGATAATCAGAAGCAAGTTGAAAAAAAGTCATCCTTGAGGTTTACACACCAAGCTATGGAATGAGAATGGATATGTCTGGGTCCTGCTTCATGTCCTGTAGGCCTGCCCAACTGTGGTAGAAAGAGCCCTGGGGGCTGCAGGTGCCCTGAGCACTGGGAAGCAGTGGGGACAGAAATTGCTGCAAGACCGTGTTGTTCTTGGCTTGCAGCATTCTTTAAAGTAGGAAGCTTTTGCCCTCCAAAGCGGACCATATCCTCCTCCCCCAGGTTAATGCTGAGCTCAGCGCGGAGCAGTGAATTTCTCAGAGTCCTTTTGCCTTTCTGTGTGCTTCTCTGTGAGAGCTGGGCACACGGGATGAAATCTTAGCTCCACTGAAATCCCAGTAGTATTCTCATGGACTTCAGTGTCATCATTTTCTGCAGAGCACTGACACAGCCTCTTTAATTTTAATTGATCTTTAATTGACCAATAGTCAATTGACCTTGATTTTCTTGTCTCTTCTCTGCTCCTTTCAATACGCTCTTTCAGTAAGCTGGCAGCAAGGTCACAGTGCGTTATTGTTACTCTTTAGCATGGAGTAGGTTTTCATCTGGAAATAGGTCTCAGTGAGGTGGGTGTTTGCTTGCTTTAGGAGAGCCTTGCACCCAGCATAGCTAGCGCCTGGGTCATGCAGGCACGCAGCTTGTGCTGCAGCTCAGTTTGCATCCTAATGTCCTCTTTGCTCCCTGGTATTGAAGGCTAAATGCATCTTTCCTGCTTGCTGGGGGGGTTACATAAATCTTTGATGTCAACGCAGAGTCCTGCTCCGCGCTGTGTGTGGGCATTCCCCATGGCAGCCCTGGGGCTAAAGATATGTGCGGCATTCACAGACCTGGCGTTGCTGCAACCGTGCTGAGGACTGACACTAGCTTAAGCAAATGTACTGTGCAAAATGTCAGTAGGCTTCATGCTCTTAGAAGTGCTGGACTAACGCTCTCTGGCTATCAGTGCAATAATGTAAGTTTCTGCATGTGGTTTTGCCAAACTGCCTCAGTCTTGGCCTGTATTGCTTTGCTTTTAGAGGCATTTAAACTGGACTAAGCAAAGTACTTAGAAAGTTCTTGGGAACAGTCCTCCCTGGGATGATGATGATGATGAACAAAATGATCTAACAGATCTTCCTCCGCGGTATTCTTTATAATTCTGGTGTCTCTATGGGGAATATCTACTGCCCAGGTAGGGAATTTTGTGATGTGCAGCCTAAGGAGATAGTGGCAGACCTGGGATCCTGGCTTGTCAGCAGTGAAAAGCCAGCTCAGTTCAAGGACAGATCCACAGGGGACACTTTCATGTTGTAATTTATATGGCCCTCCTTGGTGTGCAGATGTTCCCCTGGGTACTGCCATCACGTTGACAAGTAAGAAGCATTTTGTTCTCATCAGGATTTCCAAATGTTTGCAATATTGGAGCAGGAGAAACTATATCTTTCTAGAGCTTATTTTTATGGAATGCTTTATAAAAAGGGATCCTTAGGAAATAGCAAGTCACCCAAATACTTATTAAAATGACCTTAAGGTCAGATTCTGCCACTGTTAATCACAATAGCTGTACCTTAGTCTGTGAGCTTTCCCTTTGGATTCAGTGGGATTACTTAAGGAATTTGGATACTACCTGATGGGACCAAAGTGGCAGACAGTCTGTCCCTTAATAATTGTAGCAGCTGTAATTCAACATGCCTTCATTTTTACTTTATATTTTAGCTAGTTAAAATATTTCACAGGAAAGTAATTTTCTGAATCTGAATCATGGTTATAGGAGTAAACATTAGATTTTAAAACAAATTCGAGTTTGAATGATATCACGTGAAAAAATAAATTTTTTTGCTTCTTTTCTTTGGCCAAACTGAAACTTACGAACATGTCAGTGAGCCTTGAAATTTTCTTGGGTATAAGGATGAAAAATCTGTTCAAGTATTTAGCTAACCAAGAATAATAATTTCTTGTTTATTATTTTTCTCAGTGTAAAATGTTTTCCTCAAATAGAAGGAGAGCCAAAGATATTTCTTGTTATTGTGAACATAAATTAGCCACTGTGAACCACTCACAGGCAGCTTTTATGCTGGAAATACTTCTAAAGCATTTAGACAATATTTCTCAAGAACTAGTACATTTAGAAGAGAGTAGGATTCATATCATATTATACCTATTAGGAAAAAGGAAAGAAATGTAAACAGCTGTCAACCCCAGAAGAGGAAAATTCTGCATGATCTATTCTGTTTTTTGACAGCACAAGATTGGCCATTATTGCATACTTATAAATGTTTTTGTCAAACACAGTTCTTAATATCCTGAAAGCTGAAGTCTATATTTCTTTTCTAGAAAGCTATTTTGTACCTCAGACTCTGAGAAGCCTTTTTTTTTCCCCCTCTTTCCTCAGTGTTAACTGTACTCTTCCCTTTTCCCCATCCATTGATACAATGCTATGTATTTTAAGCATCATTTCCCTCAATGGAAAGCATGGCACATCTTTTAAACGTTTTGAAGTTATGTTAGCCTCTGAAATAGCCAGTAGCCAAGTTCTACTCATTTTGCTCTTTGCATTTCATGTATGCAGTGCTACATCTGCACATCTTGCTCTTGTGCCTTACGATGTTGTGTGGAGAGCGTGGTCACAAGTCACGACCCCATCGCCCTTAGGGCTGTGCCTACATAAACACCAACGCTGGAGCTGCTCCGAACAGCTCAGTCTGAGCTTAACTTGGGGAGATAGAGCCCAAGTGGGGAACGCAAAAGAAGCAGCAGGCCACACTGCTCAGCATTAAAACAGTGCTTAAAGTAAGCCTCCTGCTTGGCCAAATCCTGTGCTTTGCTGTTCACTGAGGTGCTTGAACACAGAGTCTGCTGCAGATGTGCCTTTTGGATCAGGGCCCTAAGGAGGATTGGTTGAAGTTGTCAGCAGCAAAAATCTTGTCTTGGAGTACAGGGTTAAGCCTCAAGATGTTTCCCAGGACAGAGAAATCCTTGGGCTTCTGTGTGCACGTAAGTGTGTGCAGTTTCTCTTTCCTCCGGCAAACAGTCCTTGAGTTTCTGATTTCATAGTTTGTATGGGCAGGCAGCAAGAGGGGATTTTTGTATTTAAATTTATTTACCTTATACTTGGGTCTATTATATTTCTTAATATTTTAAAATGTCGTAAACATTTTTAAGCACTGAAGGCTGAATCATTGCAATCCACATCTGATTCCAGGGCTCAAGAAGCAGATCAGAGCAGCCACAAAGGCTCCCCAGAAGCACTCCCTCCCATCCCCCTTTTTGTACAACTCCTTTCCATTACTTCCAGCTTTGCATTTTACGAACCAGCCCTCACGTTCTCTGTGCTGTCTCTTCCCAGCTCCCAAAGTGGCTCCACACGGCCGTGCACAGCATCTCCTTCCCCAAAATGGGTGCAACCCCTCTTAGAAAGTAGTTTTCTGTAATAGGTGTTCTCAGCTACAAATGCACCGGAATGCATTTCATCCCTCTGTGTCTCTAAAATAAAGATGAGACCTGTTTATTTTTCCATTTCACCACTTTTATTGCAAATTCCAATGCCTTCCAACTTGTTCTGCAATATGATTTTGTTTTCTCTTATTATCCCTTTATTTACAGCCCTCAGACTGATCAGGTGGGCAACTTGGGCTTTTTTTTATCTTTTTTTTTTCACACTTTGGATTGAGCATTACTTGTGGTGTCTGGATTTATGTACCGCACATAATTTTTACCTCCTTTTTGTCACTGAGTCAAAGCACATTTTTAGCCAAAGATGCTATCCTCAGTTGTGCAATAGTGTTCTTGGACCTTTTTCTTACAATGTAATAAATTATTTTTAAGAAATATTTGCAGGTTTTTATAATCTGTTATTCTTCTCATAGTTTTTCTTATAGCATTCTTTACTTTTGAAAATTAGCCTTTCTGGCAATCTGATTTTAACATCTCATTTTTAATCCACGAATGGGTTTATCTTTATTCACCTGAATACAACTCAAATAAGGTAACCCTATTGCTAAATATTCAACCTGTATAAAATCTTTATAATTAGCCTACTGCATAGCAGGAAGGTATGCTTATAAAGGTATAGGGAAGAAAACTATATTTAGTTTTCTATAAAGGTAGGGAAGAAAACCTCTGCTGTTAGGAAGTTTTGGCTTTCAGAAAATAAACAGGTAATAATTTTCATTTAAGCTTTGGTAGCATTAGCTGCTGGAAGGTATAGGGCTGGTTTCTCACCAGTGAGGAAAGTGATGCTTCTGAACAGGAATTTAACCTCTCAGACAAAATTCATTGATACCAAATTGGTTTCAGAGGTGTTTGGGTGGTTCTGTGTTTCAAAGAATATGTATGAAGTTTGGCACATATATCATCATTCTGTCCTTGAAGTCTACTGTTTTACTGTAGCTGTGGCTAGAAAAAAAGAAGATAATCATGATATTATGTTCAAATGGAATTGTAATTGCAGATGACCTGTCTTTGGTTTCCGCCTACAATTTGATCTCAGCCAAAGGAAATGTTTTTGTTGTTGTTGTTGTTGGTGGTGGTGGTATTTAATTTTTTTTATCCTTCAGATAAAGATTCTTTTTATCTGACGGTACTAGGATTATTTTTAAGGATTCTTTTTAAGGAACCTTTTTAAAGAACCTTTAAGAATCGTTTTACCACTGAGGGTAAACAGGGCGAGTAGCACTAAGGGTAAACAGGGCGAGTAGGACTGAGAGTAAACAGGGGGAATAGGCCTTAGGGTAAACAAGGGGAGAATGCCTGAGGGTAAACGGGGGAGTAGCACTGAGAGTAAACAGAAGGAGCAGGACTGGGGTAGACAAGAGGGGTAGACACGTATTTACTGAGGGTAAATACGGGGAGTAGGACTGAGAGTAAATACGGAGCTTACCACGGAGGGTAAAGAGTGGAAGTACCACCGAGGGTAAACAGGGGGAATATGAGTGAGGATAAAAAGGAGGAGTTGGCCTGCAGGTAAAGGGAGGTTAAAAAGGCAGGTTATGAGTGA
>JAVCKT010003284.1:0-13565 GCA_032273925.1 Rhynchotus rufescens | reverse complement strand
CAACACCAAAAAGTGCTCCAAGCACCGCTGTCTCGACACCGCTATGTTTCCTTTGCCAGTATCCTTCCCCTCCCACAGCAATGCTTCCTCTACACTCTCTCCTTCTCTCAACCCTAACCCTGACTCTGGGTGTGAAACACATTCTCAGGCCCGTGCTGGCATTAGGATCCATTTTGTGGCCCACACCAAAAACATGCTCCTAGCACACACCTCTCGAAACCGCGATGCTTGTTTTACCAGCCCCTTTTAACATCAATTCCAAAGCTGCCTCTACCCTCTCTCCTTCTCTCAACCCTAACCCTAACCATAGGTGTGAAACAGATTTTCAGGGTGTGCTGGCACTAGGACCCATTTTGTGGCCAACACGTACAAGCGCTCCCAGCACAGCTGTCTTGGCACCATCATGCTTCTTCTACCTGTCTCTCTCCACACCAACTCGAGCGCTGCCTCTACACGCTCTCCTTCTCTCAATTCTAACCTTAACCCTAACCCTAGGTGTGAAACCAATTTTCAGGGCCGTACGGGCTCTGGGACCCATTTGGTGGCAAACAACAAAAAGTCTACCCAGCACAGCTCTCTGCACAGCTATGATTCCTCTGCCCGACCCCTTCCACTGCCACTTCGACGCTACCTCTACGCTCTCTCCTTCTTTCAATTCGAACCCTAACCCTAACCGTAGTTCTGAAACCAAATTTCAGGGCGGTGCTGGCTCTGGGACCCATTTGGTGGCCAACACCAAAATGTTCTCCCAGAAGAGCTCTCTTGGCACTGCTATGCTTCTTCTACCAACGTCTCTCCACAGAAACTCCAATGTTGTCTCTACGCTCTCTCCTTCTCTCAACCCTAACCCTAACACTAACCCTGGGTGTGAAACAGATTTTCAGGGCCATGCTGGCTCTAGGTTGCGTTTTGTGGCCCAAACCATAAAGTGCTCCCACCACAGCTCTCTTCTCACCACTATGCTTCTTCTACCCAGCTATTTCCATACTAATTCCAAGCCTGCCTCTACGGTCTCTTCTTCTCTCAACCCTAACCCTAACCCTAACCCTATCTGTGGAACAGATTTTTAGGGCGCGCTGGCACTAGGTCCCACTTTGTGACCCACAATAAAAAGTGCTCCCAGCACAACTCTCTTGGCTCCACTATGCTCCTTTTACCTGCCCCTTTCCACACGAGCTCCAATGCTGCCTCTATGCTCTCTCCTTCTCTCAATCCTAACCCTAACCCTAGATGTGAAAGAACGTTTCAGGGCATGCTGGCACTAGAACCCATTCTGAAGTGAACATCAAAAAGTGTTCCAGCATTGTTTTCTCAGTACGGCTATGCTTCTTTTAACAGCCCCTTTGAACATCAATTCCACCTCCAATGCTGCCTCTATGCTCTCTCCTTCTCTCAACTGTAAGTCTAACCCTAGATGTGAAACAGATTTTCAGGGTCATGCTGGCCAATAGGACCCACTTTGTGCCAACAGCAAGAAGTGCTCCCAGCACAGCTCTCTTAGCACCGCTATGCTTATTCTACCTGCAGCTCTCCACACCACCTCCAATGCTGCCTCTACGCTCTCTCCTTCTCTCAATCCTAACGCTAACCCTAGCTGTGAAACTGATTTTCAGGGTTGTGCTGGCTCTAGGTCCCGCTTTGTGGCCCACACCAAAAAGTGCTCCCAACACAGCTCTCTTATCACTGCTATGCTTCTTCTATCTGTCCCTTTCCACACCACCTTCAATGATGCCTCTACACTCTCTCCTTCTCTCAACCCTAACCCTAACACTAACGCTAGGCATGAAGCAGATTTTCAGTGCCATGCTGGCACTAGGACCCATTTTGTGGCCAATACCATAAAGTCCTCCCAGCACAGCTCTCTTGGCACCACTATGCTTCTTTTGTCAGCCCCTTTTCAATCTCACTGCAATGCTGTCTCTTCGTTGCCTCCTTCTCTCAACCCTAACTCTCATCCTAACCCTAGGTGTGAAACTGATTTTCAGGGTCATGCTGGCACTACAACTCATTTTGTGACGAACACTAAAAAGTGCTCCCGGCACAGCTCTTTTAGGACCGCTGTGCTTCTTCTACCTGTTCCTTTCCACACCAACTGCAACGCTGCTTCTCTACCCAAACCCTTACTGTTAGATGCTGTTGTGGACTGTGTCTCGTGTTTGTTGCCGTAGAATTTACATATTCCTGGCCTCAGCATCCGATCACTTGGAAGACTACGATATCAACTCTAAGTGTTTATCTCCATGTATTTTATGAATTCTTGGCCTTGGCATCCTGTCTCTGGGAAGACTGAGGTATGAGCTCCGGGTATTTTATCTCCCTGCAGCTAACAACTTCTTAGCCTTTGCATCCTGTCTCTCGGAAGACTGGGATACCAGCTCAAGGTGTGTTATCTCTACACAATTTACGATTTCCTGAATCAGCTCAAGACCCTAACAGTGCTCAGCAGAGCCTGATAAGCAGTGCTGACAGTTGAGTTGGGGGCAAGAGGAGCACCAAAGTAAAAATCTTAAAGAGAGTAGGAGGACTCTTCAAGAACTGGGACAATAGAAGGACTGTTTTTTCCTCCTGGGGCAGGCTCAAAGAGAGAAGCTTCTTTTTCTTCTTCTCAACTCTTTTCCAAAAGATCATCACTGTACTGAGGCAGAAGCAATGAAACATAACTGGAATGGTGGTGCTGGTGGTAACTAATCTTGCTCTATCTTTCCCGCTTGCTTGCTTATCTTTCTTCTTCTTCTTTTTGTTTTCCTTTTCTTCTTTTTCTGTCTGTCCTATCGCTATTATGAGAATAGAGCTTATAAGGTTGTATGGCATTTGACCTCATTTGTGTCTTGATCTCGCTCTTGGGATCGTATCGAAACCTTCCCCAACAGTGGATCGGTACACATGATGAAGCCTCACACTGCTCCCTCCCGACTCTGCTGCTGGGGTCTGAGTCTCACTGACCTCTGGGGGCTGCTGGATAGAAACCTCTGGTGAATGCTGGTCACCTGCAGCATAAATCCATTGAACGGCCCCACCAGGACGGTGCAGAGAGAAATCAGAAGAAAAACATATCTTTGCTAAATGTAACAGTCTAAGGAAGAAGCGGGCAAATGCACCCCATCACTATCATCTACACCATCAATTTCACTTTAACTGCCTAAGGCGGAGAGTCCCCAGGAATGTCCAGGAGTGGGACCTCCGTAACTCAGCATACTCCTGGCAGAGGCTATCGCCATCATTGCTTTCAGCAGTGACATTTTCAGAAGAAGCCTGGGAAACCTTGTCCAGGGAGCATAGGCCTTTGTACAGCACTCCCAAGGGTTTGGTGAGATTGCATTCTTGGGTGCATTCCCAAGGCCTTGTGTTAATTAGACAGTACTGATCTGGGGGAGGCAATGGGGAGGCTTTTTGGGCCCCTGTTGGGATTTCGCACAGAACAAGGCTACCAGCACCGTCCCCAGCTGCAGCTTATCTGCTACATGGCCAGATGCACACGGTGGGGGATGAGGAAGGGCAACCAGCTGCTGCCACCAAACTTCCTACGCCTGACCACAGGTTGACATATGTGGGAGGTGTCAGTTAGGGCTGGAAAGGTATGTGGACAGGGACAAAGGGAGAAAGGACTATCCTTGCCCTCTCCATGGCCCCAGGAGGTTTTGTTGGGGGGTTAGCAAAAATAGCACTTTTCTTCTGGGTTGGTTCTGCTTAGGAGGACGAGATAGTGCATAGTCTCCTGGCTTGGGAAGCGCGTAGCATTTTGTTACCCCTTAGCTTCAGCATAATTGAATGAATTGAATGAATTTTTCTGCCATCTGAGCCAAACACTCCTCAACTAGCAGAGAAGGAAATCAATAAAAGTTTCAGGCTAAGAACAATTCTATATCATGGAAAACTTAAGCATTTTGACGCATCCAGCAAACTTGTGCTATGAGCTTTACTAGGTCTGAGGAAGTCCCCCCTCACGTTAATCTGCAAGCAGTTAATATTTATTGCAGCTGTTCTTCCTCCATGGAAGGGGTTGAACCTTATCTCATTACATTTTTGCCACTGGCATGAGCAGCCCAGGATTCCCTGAGGATTTAAACCGATATTCATTCCTATTTACAAAACATCTTTTCCTAGAGAGGCCTTCACATAGGTCCTGAGGAAACAGCAAGACCTTCCATGATAACTGCAGGTGGACTGCCTGGGTTGTCCTGACCTTCCATTGGCCTTATTTATTTTATTTTTCTATTTCAGGTAATAGTTAACGAAGTTCCTCTCTTATTAAGACTATAGCAGTGAGCTGGTTTTCTAGGCAACTGCATTAAGCATGCAGATAGGTTTAAAGATATGAAGCTGTATCACCACTGCCAGAATGTAATTCAAAGGGCAGGATGCATCTTTATCCTTAAGGTATTGATTGTGGCTGCTACTCTTCTCAGAGAAAGTCGGATGCCAGTAAAAACCCAAACCACCTTACAATTTTACAACTAAATTATCAAAATGATCCTCAAAAATGATATTATTATTCATCGATACAATACCAGGAGCTGGTATTGAGCTCAAGACAATAAGGAAATACACAAATCCATTTGCCACAGAGCCAATCCTAATTCTAAACCTACCTGCCCATTTTAGGGAACCAAATTTGAACAGCAAGGGAAAGACTAAGTAATTCTATACAATCTGTTCCTTAGGAAATGCATACTGACAGGAACAAAAACTACCGTCATACCTTGCTACGTAGGGTGGAGAAAAACTCTTTCTCTAACTGCCAGGAGAAGGCTGAGTAAGCTTGTGTTTTCTGTAAGCCATTGTGCTTTATCTTAAGTAAAGTACTGGCATGAGTATAAATTCTCTGCAGAGTATCTCTCTATCTATCTTGTGGCTCCTGAGGGTCTGAGCTGCACGTCAGAAGCTCGCACTGCCACCACTCTTCTGGGAAAGGGTGTGTCTAAGGAGGAGGGGTGCTAACCTGTGCCAGCCCTGCAAGATCACCCTCATGGCACCGCAGTAGGGCAGAACCTTGGGTTCCCTAAGGACATTGCAGCTTTGTCCAGCAGTTGCAACACGATGAAAAATCAGCAGGATCTCTGAGACGGACAGTGTCACACGTGTGCCGTTATAAGGAAAAGCTGAATGCTTGTAGCAAACTAACTATTTATAAGGGCTGTCAGACTATCACTGTGATGAGCTAGGGTCTGCCTGAAGCTGAAAACTGTCTTTCTAATACCTGCTCCCTACTGCTACAACCTCCTTTCCAGCTGAGTAGTGCTAGAGCTCTGGGATGTGAGCTCCTCTGAACACATCTCCAGGTGTAGGTGGGCGCTCGCTGATTTGCCTCTATGCCTCCACAAAGAGGATACAAATCGAACCTGTTGCCTTTACTCTGGGCTTACTTTTTACACTTTCCAAGTCTGAAGGAGAAAATACAACTGGTTGTTGTAAAAGAGGCACAGGCTAACAATATTAGTTACTAAGTTGGAGATGAGGCTTCAGGAGGGAAAGGCAAGCAATGAAGCCCATCTCTAAGATGTGCTTGACCACAGATTTCTTCTAGGCTATTTTCATGTCTTCCATCTACCATCCCAAAATCAGGCCTTGGCCAGTAGAAGTGCAACAGCAAGTGCTCCTGAACACTTCAGGAGCTGCATGCCAGCCTTGCTTAACTTCATCAGTACAGCTCCTTCAGTCTTCCCTCCTCAGCATAAATGAGGTATTTGGGATTTACCTGGGAATGGTTGCCTTTAATAGGCAAGATTACTTTTGATACTGATCTTATCAGAGATACAGACTCCCTCTACCACTTCCCTGGTTAGCTGGGAAATGAGTCATGCATATCATGATCAGCTCCTGGAGATCTCTCCAGATACAGGTGAAATATTCATGGCTTATCTTGGGTTGAGGGGTTAACTCAACCATTCAAAGCACTTTCTGGTTATTACAACATTCATAGGTCTGTTCCTGTGCTCTGCTAATTACATATTGCTTGTGCACACTGTTGTTAACCACTATTAGGTAATCTCCACCATTACTTGACTTCTCACAGAAAATACACTGCACAGATGTTATGGGTGACGGACTCTGTAAAGGCTTTTTAGACCAAGCAGCTTCCACTCTACCCCACCCCACTAAGCCACAGGCACTTACTCTGCCCCCCTGACTGCTTTGAGCTGAGCAGGCGATACCTGTGATCCAGTCATCCACAAGTCTAATGCCTGTAAACATCAATCTTCAGGCTTGACAACGGCCCTACAATTACAGCAACTGAGGTTTCCTGAATGAATTCAAACCAGAAGGGAATTACCTGTTCTTCCATGATTAAAAGTTACAAGAGAGCTCAGCCTGTAACATGTTTTCAGCAGAATCAATTACTAAGTATAGAGGCCTGAGTACACAAACCTAATTATTGCACAGAGCTATTTCTCCAAGATAATCAAGTGCAAAAAGCACTTGTGCTTCTTAACTCCTATTCCAAACTGAGCTTCTCCAGCAAATACTGCCTAATTATCTTGAATCTGCTGACATTTTTATATTGTTTACTGGGTGATTTTCTATGTCCTTTTTCAGCAAGTTAAGAAAACTGACACACACAGCTGGAACTGAAAAGATTTTTTATTTCACATTTCAAAAATGGAGAAACTCTGAGGATCAAGAAAAGTCTCACTATGTGAGACATGGATTGCCAGATTACTTCCAAAACTTTTCTCTCTGAAACACGGGCTTCCTAAAAATCACTGAGGGAAGCTGGGGAGCAAAGAGGACAGTGCACATACTGCACCCTTATTCTCATTAGCCCCACGCTTAGTCTATGGTCAGCATTTAGACCCTTTGGCTGCACTCAGGATGAGTACCTCTTATCAAGTTACTTTGTGGGGTTTTTTGGACCATAATTGTCAATTTCTGAAAGCCCAGAGCAGCTCTCAGGACTAGCTCACACCTGCAAGTGGGCAGAGACAGCATAGAAAATCTCTCTGTGCCCGAACATTTTGTGCAAAACGGAATTCCTGCTTTATTTGGTGTTTATTTTTGTCACTCTCATTTCCTTTTTCTTTTCATGCAAGGATGCGAGTTTAGCCCATCCCTGCGTGCTAGTATTTGCAAAAAGCTGCAATGTATTTTTTTGAGCTCCAGAAAGGAAGGAAGGCACTGTCTTGGTATATGTATTTAGGAGGCCTATGTGGAACAGGAGGAGTATCTTGCCCCATAGACTCCAGTGTTTTGGGTATTGCAGGATGTGGTTGTCCACCCGCCAGGCTGGGGCAGCCACTTAGAGCAGTCAGGGCACTTGCATGATGCCATCACAAGACAGAGCTGTTAGTCAGAACTGCAGAGCTTTCAGTAGCCACAGAAAAAAAAGATAATCTTCCCAAAAAAGGAAAAAAGCTTTTTTTTTTTTTCTGTTTTTATCAACAGCTTAACGCACTAATAACAGCATAGCACTTGTCACATAAAACCATTTCCAGTTTTAAAGCCTGCTGAATTACTTTTGTGGCCTGTAAAATTTGGGGCACTTCAGAGAGAGCTAGGGCTTGCCATCTCTGTGTTGATTATCTTGCAGAGGCCGGCTGAGTCACTGAGATGGCAATCTGAAGGAAACTGTCATTTCTCTCAGCCACTGGATCCAGTGCAATGTGTGAATGTGAGGGCTTTTTGAGGGCTCTTGGAAGGCAAAAGGACAAGGCTAGTGTTACAGAGATAAAAATTCAGGGAAGATCTCTAAAGTACTTCAAGCACATGTCATGCCCAAGTCAAAAAAAAAAAATGCTGGGGTTATATCTACAAAGAAAAATAAAGAGATATCAAATCTAGAAGCTTTAGGAAGATAAAAGACTGCCTCCATGAACTTAAAAAAAAAAATAATAAAAGGCAGACATTTGAGATCTAATCTATAATCAAAATTATTTGAAATCATGAGATTTGCTGCCTACTGCTGTCCCCCTTACAAATCATGAATTGCAAAAGTTGACTTCTAAAAAAAAAAAAAAAAAAAAAAGCTGAAAATCTAATTCTTATTTTCTACCTTCCTAATGGGACACCTCTTTGATTTTGAACATGATATTGCAAAAGATAAGCCAAAAATCCTCCCCTTGCTATATATTAGTTACTGTAAAAATACTCTCCAGTCAATGGTTGGGCACACAGGTTACAATATGAAATTAACTCCTGAAACATCCCAGTCTCTCACTGAATTGGAATTTTGTAAAAATGTTTCCTATGAAAACTGAAAGAATGTGCTAAGGTACTGTCTATTTCTAGAGCAATTACGTGCCAAAATAAGGTGAGTATTAGCAATGTGAAAGCAGATTTCTCTTCTTACAAAGCTGCAGTCCTCATATGAGAACAACAGAAGCAGTATTATTGCTTGTTATCATAGCCAGAAAAAGTCTCCTAATTGAAATATATCTGATGACATCATTATACTGATCATAAAAACAGCCATAGAGAACCAGATCCAAGCCATCTAGACCAGTATCTGGTGATCACCAGCAATAGATATGCAAGGAAAGTTATAAAATCAGGACAAGCACTTAATGATACTCTCTCAGTATACTCCTCCAGCCTCTGGCAATGTGCTGCACAACCATTTCCTGAGCCAGAAGCACATGTTTAATTTCTGCATTTAATAGGCCTTGATGGTTTTCTATTTTCATGATTTTGTGTAATCACATTTTGAATTCATGTAAATTTTTATTATTTATAATCATATCCACAGCCCTAGGTCCTACAGCAGAACTGCAAGATGTGACATTATCTTGCCTATTTTGTTTCAAGCTTGCTGCATAGTAGTTTCATAGAATCCTCCCTTGCTGTTATTTTAGAAGATAAAAATGTCCAGCCTTTATTGATCTCCAGCCATGATTTTATAGCTCTCTTCACATTTCCTCTGAGTCCATTTTTTCCCAAGCTAGAGTCCTAGTATATTTGTTTGTTCTTGCACTGAAACCATTTCATAGCTTTGATTGTCCTTGTCACTCTTCCATATACCTTTTCTTATTATATAATATATATATTTTACGATGTAAGGACCAAAAATGTCCACAACATTCAATATAAAATAGCCTAATAATGTTCTATGGCTTCTTCTCCTTTCCTTCTCTAATAATTTGTTTCATATTGACTGCTACTGAGCACTCAACAGATGTTCTTACAGAATGTGCTATAAGACGTCAGGATTATTGTAGCTATTTCTGAGATCATAATTGGGCATATAAAATTACTATTTCTCTTGTCAGTTCTTTTTTTTGTTTGTTTTATATATATATACACATT
The DNA here is from genome assembly GCA_032273925.1 of Rhynchotus rufescens. NCBI lineage: Eukaryota > Metazoa > Chordata > Aves > Tinamiformes > Tinamidae > Rhynchotus > Rhynchotus rufescens. Next base: position 4,328 of record JAVCKT010003284.1, on the reverse strand, counting down.
TTCATACATCATCTCCTCCTTCACCACTACTCAGTATCACAAGCTGTTACAGCAACTCCTCACGATTAGATTTTGCTTCTGCTGTCATGAAGAGTTTAGACCACAAACCTCTGTCATTTGGCTTTTCATGTATTCTCCATTTGCCTATGAATAGCTCAAAGAGCAGTATTCCTCAGAAACGTCCCCACAGGACTATCGTGGTAACTCCCACTGGTGAGATAAATAACTACTTACTCTTCTAATCAGTTATGTATCCATGTCAGCACCATCTCTCTCATCCCAGGCTTAGCTTCTCTAAGAGCCTTTGGTGACGATCTTGCCAAATACTTTTTGGGAAGTAGATTCAATGGTCTGTATCTCACATATCAACATGCCTGTTCATTCATTCAAAGAAAGAATTATGATAGATATTCATCTACATATCTAATCCTCATATTCATCTACATATCTAATCCAATCCAATAATTATGCTGAATAGTACATATATAGTACTAGTATTATGTACTAGAAATAGTACATAATATCCTAAAGACCTTGCATTTCCTTTTAAAAACTAGCATCAATTTTTCTGCCTTCTATTCTTCTGGTATCCACATGGTTGTAAATGCAGAGGTCTCCACCACAATTAATAGCTCAGCCATTGCACATTTGTGTCATCTTAGAGCTCTCATACTAAAACTGCGTAGTCCTACTGATCACTTTCTACTTCTCTACTTGTGGTGACTACTTAGGGCTATCTGTCTTTTATGCATTTGCCAGGATTCTTTCTTCCAAAACTGCTTTAGGTTCAGGACATTCAAGTGATCATTCTTTATTCCTAAGAAAACAACTGAAGATAAAGTTGTGAAAAGGCAATACAAGGCAAAAGCATAACAGTATTGCAAAGAAAAAAAAACCACTTCAGAACATCACTTTCAAAATCTGGCCATTAAAATCTTTTTATTTAACTTCCTGTGGTGTTCCTTCACACAACTGGGGGAGCAGCAGAAGAGAACATCAAGATTCTGTGTACATAAGAGCCTTTTTATCAGCTCGATTATGTTTCTTTTTCTGTCTACACGCTTCTGACTCAAGAGGAACAAGCAAACAAAACATTGCGGTGAATAGACATGTTTTTTAAAGTAGGATGAGCCTTTGTGAAATAAAAGTTTCTGTAACAAAGGCTTTTAGGCAGTGGGGCTTTTTATACATCACTCACATATAATTCGGTAATGAATAGTTACCAATGTAGTCAGGCAGTAGTGGACCCAATTATGCAATTACTGCAACTCACTGCACAAACAGAATCGTTGTAGGGCCAACACATTCATGCCCCTTGTGTACATGCTTTTGTAAGCATGGCGTTACCCTCTCAGTGCGATGGCAACGTAGGGATGTGTCACCCTGTGCATCATCACCTCTGTCTTTGGGCAAGTTTTAGCACATCTGTTTGGGAGAAGATCCTTTGAGTTTTCAGAGGTAGCTCACTGCGGAACTAACATGACAAGCAGGAACATTAATTCTCCCAATTTCAGACAATTAGTGAAGTTAAATTTCATACTTTCTCTGAGTTACGTAACCTCAAAGTTCTCTTTTGTTATATTTCTGTTCCTCATAGGTGTGGAAAAGTCACAGCAACCTCATCATCAAGAAACTTGCATGGAACTGAAGTAAATTCACAGTGAAAACTGATTTTTCCTCTTTGTCTTAATGGAATATTGAAGCAATGTGTTTCCCCTAACACTCACAATTCTGGCTGTATAGTGTAGGAAGTACAATGCTTGGGACTATTACTAAATAAAATAACACTGAAGATGCTCTTCGTGTGTTGTAGCAAGGGTAAAAATCACAGATTGTTCTAAATTGTTTATGGAATGTACCTTAAAAGCACAAAATACATAATAGTACTTTTGCCTTGATATGGCAATATCATGCCAGTGTTAGCCTTTTTCTGTTCATCTTCCAGATCTCCAGAGTACATAGTTCTCTTCTTTTTGTCTCTTATTCTGAAAAGCAGTTGATCAAACCTCACGACTGTGTCTATCTGCAGGTTTGCTGGAGGCAATCAGTTAGGACCAGCTGACAAAACCACAACCAGCAAATAGCACACGTGTGTGTAGTTCATGTTAGTGTATATAAGTAACAGCACATGCCTTCCAGAAGATAACGATACTGATCTTGAACAGGAATTCAGTTTGTTTTGTAGAATAACATGTGGAGAACCAGATTACACCATGTCCAAATACTATGATATTTCAATAAATGACACCACTTTAGGCTTGTTTCTGTTTCTGTGGAATGTGTTAGTATAGCAGCTGCTTTTAATCTGAGTTCTAGTTTATTGGTGCTCCCTCTCCCAGTGCTCCCAGAGTGTCAAATTTAGTCTCATCTCTATTTTTAAGAGCTCATTTATCAGTAAAGTACAGCTGGAAAACCAAAAAACGTCTAGACTTCGGATGGATTAAAGTGTTAAGCACAAGCAGTAAAGTTTTTATTCAAATATACAACTTCCCCTGCACATCAGTGTTTTCAACACTTCGTCATATTTAGAATCTGTTTAGCTGCAATATTATTAGAAACATTAGTTGTGTTACTTATAAAAGCAAAACAAAATAATGTTACCGATTTGTGAGCAAGAAATGTCTACCTCCTACTGAATGAGAACTGGCAATTAATAAAGAGCTCTTTGAATCTATATAAAGACTTCTGTGGTTCTGAGAGCATTCTACACCAAGCTCCTGTAATTCACAACCAATTCATAATATTAAATTGGTAACAAATGAAAATTAAGCCCATAGGAACCATTAAAGATGGAGATGGGCGTATTTCATTCCAAGAATTTGAACCACTTTTTTTTTTTTTTTTAATTTGGTTCATCAGAATTGAGGATTGTTCCATTTGGGAAGAGAAGCGTTTCTAACGATAAACTTTGCTCCCTTGTACTACCAAACTACCTCATCCCGTCAGGCTGTGACAGCCATAAAAGGGAACTGCAAAGACCAAAAGCTGTTCTGTCCTGGTTCCTTTAGGAAGAGAAAGTGTTATCGGACCTGGGATGCTGTTGCAGCTTAATGGGAAACTGAGATAACCATCTGCTAGAAGGGAAGTTCAAACCCATTGTGGTAATCCCTTCTGAAACCCAGAAACAGAAAGCAAGCAGCAGCAAACTACTGAGGCTTTCACCACTTAGAGCTGCAGGACCTTGCAATAAAGAGCAAATTTAATAAAAGCAGGCAAGTTACCTCTTGGAAAGAAGCCTTGCAAGGGAGGACTTTCCCCATTCTGACGCTGGCACCTGAGTGAGTGCCTTAAGCACTGCTTGGATGGGTGCATGTGCTCTCTGGCTGCACGCAGTTTGGCTGCTAGCTTAGCCAAAGCTCAAGTTCTGAGCAGTGCAAGAGCTCACACTTCCTTACTTGATTTTGATTCACCAAAAACTAAATTATAGAAGTGACAGTCTCTTTAATAAAGTGTTTCCATAAAAGAAGAGAAATGGTCTGGGAACCTGACAATAGTAGTAGTTTTAAACTCAGCCTCTCCAGACCAGATATTCAGGACAAAAAGGCAAGTTGCTAGTGGCCTCTCTGCTTTATGGGGGAGCACGCTGTGAAGGCTAAGTCAGGGGGGAGAAAGGACAAGAGAAGAAATGGGAGATGGCAGATGGCAGAAATTGTTGCTCACACTTTGAAAATTATGCAAGTAACATTTTAAATGAAAGCAAACCTTTCCCATAAATCCAGAAGCTGCAAGTAGATAGCCTGTGGGGCGGAAGATGTCTTTAGAGTAGTCAGAAAGAGAAACTCTGTGTGAGCCATCTAAAAGGAGACTAAAATCATTAGTCACTCCTCATACTCAGATTAACTCCTTTCCAAAGACTGATTACAGCTCTAAGTACAGCCCAAATCTGGTATTTACAAGAAGGGAAAGCAACTTTTTAGCAGTTCTGTCTCAGATCCATCCTGTTCTCTTTCTACATAGCCTAGAATACCTTTTAAAATCTCATAGATTTCCACTATATATAGCTATTCGCCCTATACAGGGCGAATTTCACTGTAAACCATACTTCCCCTTAGCCAGACAAATAACTTACTGCCTGGGGTGTCATGCAATGTACAGCAGCCCAGTGAATAGTCCTGTCAGGCAGAAGGGGCAGGAGACCTGCATGGATGAGCCGGGAGCTCCTGGCAAAACTCCAGCAGAAGAAAGCAATATATAGAATGTGGAAGAAAGCACAGGCCCCTTGGGAGAAATACAGGAACATTGTCAGGGAATGCAGGGATGCTACAAGGAAAGCCAAGGCACGCTTGGAACTAAATCTGGCAAGGGATGTTAAGAGCAACAAGAAAAAC